>VYZP01079059.1:0-17071 GCA_013400635.1 Hypocryptadius cinnamomeus | reverse complement strand
ATATAATATAATATAATATAATATATAAAATTTATATCGGATGTAGATTTAAAGTACTTTTATAATCAGTTTTGAAGATTTCTAAATACTTACTAGCCATGCTCATTTGGAAGACAATGTCTGACCACAGTCTAGAATATCTCATAACTTCTGTTTCTCTGGCATTTGGGAAATACTTCTGCTTTCTGTGTCAGAAATAGTAAAAGGAAAAAAAAAGTCTATGCAATTAAGATAGAAGAATAACCATGAGAATGGAAAAATGTAAGACTGGAAGAGGCCCAGGGTTTATGTCTCAATGACACACAGTTTTGATAAAGGATATACTGCTGCTGATACCTATATGACTGATTTCATATTCCTCATTTCCTGTCATAAAAAGACATGAAATAAACTGTTTGAAAATGTTCAAGGTAAGAGAAACAGCACCCTGTGAGTCTTCAGGTAAAACTTGTACAATTTCAATTCTTGCTCTCTGCTACAGTTAACACAGTTCTTTGCTTCCTGGGTTAATCTTGATACTTCAAGCTCTTTTAAATATTATAGAGATCATTCAGTACATGTGAAGAAACTGCCATTTTGTTGCATGAAAGCTTTGAGAGAAATGCCAAGTAACAGCAGCAAATAGCTAGAACTGGGGTTACACAGCTGGTTTTGCATGCATATGTGCTGAGGCAAAGGAATTTGAGGTGCCTTGCCCAGAGTCAGAGATGACAGTTGGGCTTTGCCAGATGAGCTCCAGTACTTCATCCACAGATTTGCATGATTACTAAAGGATCCAATAATTTAAGGTTTTATTTTAGAGAAAAGTGATTAAAACTCTGAACTGCTAGTATCAGCCAGTATTTTAATTTATCTTAGTTTGATACAGAAATATATGTAAGTAATATTTCACACTCACTAGTTACTGTATTTATTAAAATTATGGTAATATTAAAGTTGAGATAAAACTGACATGGGAAAGTGTGTTGGGGATACGAACAGGACGGGACTGCTGGGATATGTTCTTTGAGCTTTTATTGTGGCATCAGCCTCATTACATGGTTGAGACAATAGGAAGATGGTAAAAGCTCACGTACAGCCAGCGTACAGGCAAAGATTTCTTTGTTACAGGATATTTGAAAAACTTTCTAGCCAATAGCATATTGCTCAAGCTTATAGACAATTGTTCTAGCCAATTACTAAAAGTACATATACACCTGCTTCACACAATGCTTGTCTCCTTTCTATTAACAATACACAATACACCATTATTAAGCTTAAAACCTTCTACTATCTTGCTAGCATATTTTCATGCAGTCTTAAGGTCCATCTTAGCCAAGCCTAAAACTCAAGCTATTGTTTAATGCCCTTGCTTGCTATGCTATTGTAACTTTTTCTACTTTCAGACTTTGTAGCTGCAGCTAGTTCTAATTTTCTGTGCTCTTTCTGTTTCTAAGGCCTACATTTCCAGCTTTCTGAAAAATCTTCTTACCTTTAGTATTTCCCACGATTCCCCCCCTTCGGTACAACCAAAAAGAAATCTTCTTAACTTTGTCACTTATTGACTACCTTGCATTACATAGCTCTACTACAATACATATGTCTTTTTGCTTGTTTGAGTCACCTCTCTTGCTTGCTTGAAGTGTTGCTATTTTATACTACAGTAATTTTAATGTTGTAAAATATTTGGTCTGTTCAAAGAATAGAAGTCAAATCTGCTAATGGTTACTATTTACTGTTCTAATAAGTCTCATCCATTCTAAGGTCTTAATTCAAAGCTTTCATCTATGTCTATACTTACATCCACTATCTCTGCAAGATCTTGAGAACTTTCTGTGATTCTATTTCTTACATCTCTCTCTTGTATGATAAAAACTTCTTTGATAGTTTTGTCTATATCATTTGTCGTACACACCGAAGTATACAATGTACTACTACTAGTTTCATCACTTAAAACAACCAACACATACAAACCTATTTTATGAAGTTCCCGTAACCAAGGTGCAAAACTCCATCCTTTGAACAAATTGTCTAACCATTATCTATCGTGTTCTTTGATTTAAGCTGTTAAAACTTTCAGCTTTTGTATGCTTTTGTGGATGGATTTAGAATGGTCAGATAAATTCATACAACACAATCCTTCAAAATCTTCACAACCATGTCTATGTGCCAGTAAATCAATTGTTGCTCTATTTGTAAGGGTAGCATGTCTAACACTGCTGACATCTGTCAGCGTATCACTGATTGCACTGGATGTGGCATTGGTTTGTTTACTCAGCCAACATCCAACTCGATCTAACTGTTTCAGTGTCATGACAGAAGCAAGTTGGGGTAGAAGAAAACCCACTGAAACTCTTTTCACAGCTTTCCAGGGCCTAAAATCACTGTTAAAATTTTCTTCATATTGATGGGCAATTTTTTTCCTCTGTGTTTTTTCTTAATCACTCTATTAGCACTAGGTGCTAGCACAGTAAGTTGTCCAATACTGCATGGACACCTTCAAGGTGTGATGGAATGCCTTGCCAAGCTCTATCTCTACAAATGTACCAATATTCTTTTGTAATTGTCATGGATATTGATCAACCCCAGAAAGTCCACCTGAGCTATCTGAGTAATTGCACTAAAAACTCGAGTTTCTGTAAGCAGCGTAATTGGGAGCGACATTGCATTTTGGAGGATCATTCTCTGACTAATTTCTATCTGAAAACGTAAGACAGAAAACTATTGTTAAGGATCTAAGTATCTCCAATTCTTGGGGCTCAGAAAATGCTTTAGGAAGTTTATTGGTCCAAATGTCCCAATCAGCCACAGGATTGCTCCCGTTGGCAACGTCATCTGATTTATTATTAAGTTGCTTTTTGGTCAAGGGATCATAATATATAGGTATCAGCCAATCTTACTGGCACACTGACTAGACAGGTTGAAAAAGGCTTTTCTGGGTTTGAATTGGACAAACATGGTGTCTGAGCCTGCCTTGGCTAAGGTCACCCAAACATTTGTTTTTGGCTGTTCCAGAGGCAAATCTGCACTGCAAGAAGCAAGCAAAACTAGCCAGAACCCGCATAACACTCAATTTTGCTCCATATCTTTCGTGAGCTATTTTTTGGCAAAAAATTTCCCCATATATTTTAACTCACAAATTCTGCTTTCGTTCCTTCCCAAAGTTGCATGGGGGATAATCGACTGTGTTAAAAATGGGGTAATTTCACCTTTAAAAGTCCAGGGAGGGGATTCACTTTCTCTTATTCTATAACATAACACAATGGAAACCACACTTTTGCCAAAAGAGCTCTATGAAACCAACAATTCACACGCTTATCATTGACATAAAATCAAGGTTTGCAGGTTCCACTGGTACATCAGGCATGACCCATAGTCTCTCTGGCTCACATCTGCATACTCGTTTCTCCATTCTTGGACTTGTCAGTGCTTTCTTGCATGCGATATCGTTTGACGTTCTTTGCCGGAACACACTTAGGTCCTACACCTGTAGAGACGCAAGCCTACCCTTTACCCCAAGTTACTAGTCAGAAAGGACCTTCAATTTGTCCTGTCTCAGGGCTTCTAATTACAACAAGGGGATTTTCTTTCAGTTTCGCCTGTGTGATTTGAAAAATGCCTAAAAATTGGTGGATCAGGTTCTGCAAAAGAGCTGTTCAAAAAGTTAAAAACATGTAAAACTTTGCTCAATCTCATATGTGGCATCACATCTACTGCCGCCTTCTGTTGATCTAGAATGCATTTTATCGTATGATGCATCTTTTCGATAATTGTTTGACCTGTAGGGGAGTGAGGAATGCTAAAGGTGTGAAGAACACCTTAATCTATTAAAAATGTGACCCCTTTTTGGGATATATATGCGGGGCAATTGTCTGTTTTTACTTCTTGGGGCACACTTAGTGAAGTAAATGCTGATAAAAAATGTTGACAGGCATGATTACTTGTTTCTCTTGTGTGGACAGAAGCTAAGAATGCACCTGATGTTTTGCACCATGTGTCATCCATCCTGACACACGGATGTTTTTTAAATTTCTTAAAGGAAGAATGAAGATAACGTGTTTCCCTGAGCTGTTGGGGTCCACTCCGGCTAGCTATAGACCCTTGCCCACATGATTCATCATAGACGAGAGTAAAAGATTGAGAAGCTCTCTCCTCCACGTGGGAAAAGTCCTTTATTCCAACAGACACACAAGGTGGACAAAACCCATGGGAGAAAGAGAGCATTCCCTGGTGGCAGGGGGCTTATATGTCCCCTGGGATGGGGATAGAGGAAGAGNGGGATAGAGGAAGAGGTCCACAGCCAGTGGGAAACCAGAGGGAGTGGCAAGGGGAAAGAGGGTAACCGAGGGACAGACCACCACGGCGATGGAGGACTGGGGTAGGTGAGGGAGAGACCATGTGATGGGGGAAAAAGTGATAAACTATGTGATACAACATAATCTATTCAGTGCAAATACCCAATCACCCAGTGCAAAAGAACAACTAAATAACTATTTAGTGCAACACAACAGAAGAGTACTTAGTGATGCCTGTTTGTCATTATTGTAGGCTTTGTAAACCTAGTGGGTTGACAGCTCCTGTAGAAACAGGGGGCTGCACAAGCTGACAGTCAGGGTAAGTACTAATGATAGCTTTAGCCAGACTTTTGGAAATGTGAAATGTCTGCACAAGTCCTTGTGTGTTTCGGTGAAAAAAGGCATGACTTAGTTTTGCTTGTTTAAAAATAACTGGTGAAGTGTTTGAAGCAACTATTATCAGTTTATCTGCTCTTGCATTTCTTCCTGCTATAAATCTTGGAAACAAGGAATGAACTCTAACATGAGAAACAAAATATTGGTGGGTTCTGTGTTGTAAAATTGTATAAAGACATGAAAGACAACGATATAGGGTATCATTACTATCATCCCTTAAAACTGATCCTTCTGTTCTTTTAACTACATTAATAACATAAGCAGAATTTGTAATCATATTAAAAGGTTGTGGAAAGAGCTGAAAAGCCTTAACTTCTGCAGCTAGTTCAACAATCGGAGAAGACCCTTCTACTGTTTGAATGTCTGATTCTCATGTTTTAGTGGTTTGATTTAACTATCACTGATTTATGTATCTTCTTTGACTCATCAGTGTAGAGAGTTATAGTACTTCAAGGTTCTTCATTTAGCATGGGTTTTTCTCTAAAACTCAATTTTGCTTGCAACAATTTGTGGGCTGAATAATTAATAGAAAAAATACCTGAAAAATTTAACAATGTATTTTGCAAATCATCTGAATTTTGCAATGTAATACCAATTGTACTGTACTATTGTAACTTTTTCTATTTTCAGACTTAGTAGCTGCAGCTAGTTCTAATTTTCTCTGCTCTTTCTGTTTCTAAGGCCTACATTTCAAGCTTTCTGAAAATCTTCTTACCTTTATTATTTCCCATAAGAAAGTTGCAGTCCTACAGAGGAATGTTAATTGTCTGATTGTAAATATTTTTTAGACACAATTGACCAAGTAGATCCTACAGTCATTCCTAAATTTTGTGTGTGAAGAAGTAAAAACAAAAATCCCAACTTTATATTAGAATTTAGTTTTTAAATGTGGAATGAAAGAACAGATTTTAATTACACAGCAATTTGGATGTCTTAGAACTCCCAGTAAGAACGAGAATTTAGCTGAGTTTCAGGACTAGATTATAAAATAAATTATATTTTTATAAAGAAATTAATTAAAGCTAAACTGTGGTGCTGGAGGGCAGCTGTTTGCACAAAAAAGAGCAGGAGCTGGAGCAAACTCATTGTAACAGAACTGAACACTGGCAGCAGTGCAGAGTGTGCTGGCAGCGCCCATGTCTCAGCCCTAGGTGGAAAGTACGCTCTTGCTGTGTGCACAACTACACCACAAGTGGCACTACACAATGGACAAACCCTCGAACATGCTGATGCTTTGCAAATGGAGTAAACAGTTTCTTAAAGCTGCAGAAGAATACTGGAATACATGTAAATATTTCACATTACACACTGCTAGAATTAATAGCATTAGCAGGAGTGAGATCTCAGGGACATTCCAGCACAAAATTCTGTTTTTAAACAGAATAAGTTTACTGTGCATCATACTAAGATGAGGATGGTAATATTTCATTATTTGTAAATCTAAAATTGCACAGTTTAGGGGGTTCTTGTCAATGGAAGGGATGTTAAATGTTTGGTTGTTTCACTTCAAATAAAAGCTTACTTATTCATGTGCAAGATCACAGCCATATTTATACACACAAAAAGCTTTTCAGCATGAGCTTGATCAGTTTTTGGGTGGCTTTGCTTCTGAATTTGTTTTCATATTTCATGTAGATGTTGGGCTTTCTCTGGTTTAAGTGCATACAGGTTCAGAGAGGGTGAGCAGCTTTTCCCTGACTTCCACAAGATGCCATGCATGAGGCAGACTGGCAAGGATTGCCCCATTTTTGCCTATTTTGTTGGACAGCCCAACTTGTGGTTTTTTCTATCTTGTTCATCTACTCTGGATAACTTTGTGCAGGCATCTGTGGGGACATGCTCTCATACTTGCCAGATTTTCTGCAGCGCAGCTCTCTCTCCACACTTGTGCCTCAACTGTGGTTGTCTATTTGCAGGAGGTGCAGGAGGGGCTTTCATTCTGTTGCCCACAGCAATACATTTTGCTTTTTTATGCAGAGATTGGCCTATATCCCTTTGGTGGCCTCCTGATGCTTGTGGAAAGTGGAGCAGGGCAGGAGGTAGCTTTTCTTCAGGCCAGCTACCCATAAGCTAGACAGGCCTGTGGTTTCACAAGCACTGGCAACAATTCAGGAGGGAAAAGCAGTGATGGCTGGTTTATTTTGGTGAGCGCTGTCCCAAACACGCTTCCCTCAGGTGTCAGGACTGCAGCAACGTGTCAGGACAAAGTCTCCTTTGGGCATAGTGTATTTATGCACATCTAGACCAGGTATACAGCATGCAAAGGCAAAACTGAAGTGTGATATATTGTAACACAATAAGTATTCTATTAATGATACTAGTGCTTTACAATGTTTTGGATTGAAATTCCTACATTTGAACTGGCTTGAGTTGTGAAGTGAATTATTTAATCCATATCATTTTAGATTAAGTGCACTGAAAAAACAAAATGTTGTCAAAGAGGGAATGTGTAAGTGGGCACCAGGCTGGACGTTTGGGCAAATGAGTGATCCATGGAGCCAGCTGTGGAAGTGATCTTCAAAACGAAGATTTTATATTGATTTATATTCACTGCAGCAACATTATTTTGTTTCTCTGTGGTATGTTTAACACAGGAAATGGACATTTATCAAAACTTATTTATTTGACATTAAGCATGTCTCTGAGCTGAGCTTGTCCCTGGGGTGTCCAAGCTCTGACTTGTCTAAAATGAGGTTTCTAGCATTGCTTTCTGGATTCCTGGGTCAAAGAATTGATCCCTGGGTGTCCCTTATGTAATAAGAACCTCTTCTTTGTGGATTTTTGAGAGGATTGTGGAGAGGAGGACAAGGAGAGTAACACCCATATATGTTTGGGTTTTTTTCCTAGTCAGAGGGCTCCGGCTCCTGCTCTTCAGTGTGTGTTACACAGTACATTTTTGCCTTTGTCTTAAAATGAGATTTTGAAGACTGTTTTTTTAGATTTTAGGAGAGATAACTTATGACTGTGTGTCTTTGAAAGAACACTTGTATTTCCCTACACAGAGTAGTTGCCATTGCCTCACATATTGTCTCAGCATTCAGAAGATATTTGAAGCTAACCAAGGCTAAAGCTAACTTAAAATTCATCTATATAGTAAAATCAAAAAAGATTTCCCCTTTTTGGGAGGAGAGGCTTTCTCTTACTTAGGGCCTCAAACATTAAGTCTTTGTAAATGGGCCAAAACATAAAGCCCATCATGTTCCAGTGAAAGAAAAAAATAATACTTCTAAACTCTGCGCCTAATCTTTCCCAGTGGTTGTTGTGTATTATGTTACAAGCCCGAGACCATTTTCTCTCCCTTTCATTTACAGCTCAGGTGGCAGTATCTAACTACTGTTTCCTGAGCAGTCATCACACCAACCCCCTTTCCTGGTGGCCAGGTTTTGGAGTAGTAGCTCTGCAATGAAATAAAACTGATTAAAAGAAAAAACAAAAAAACCCCAACACTACAGTTTCCACCCCGAGGTGCATAGGGAAATACAGTTATGGCACAAAACCTCTTTGGATTTCAGTGTAGGGGAGTAGTGTGGCTGTTATATATACATACATACACACACACACTCACACAGACAGAGATACATAATCATAATATGAGATATATATACATAATCATAAAATCAAGGTAGAAAAAGACCTCCAAGATCACTGAGTCCAACCTTTGACCAATCACCACCTTGTCAACTAGACCAATGGCAGTAAGTGCCACATCCAGTCATTTTTTGAACACTATCAGAGATAGTGACTCTGCTGCTTCCCTGGGCAGCCCATTCCAATGTTTAACCACTGTTTCAGTGAAGAAATTCTTCCTCATGTCCAACTAGCACCTCCCCTGGCACAACTTGAGGCCATTTCCTCTTGTCGTGTCACTAGTTGCCTGAGAGAAGTAGCTGACTCCCCCCTTGCTACAGCCTACTTTCAGGTAGTAGTAGAGATCAGTAAGGTCTCCCCTGATCCTTCTTTTTTCCAGTCTGAAAAAACCTACCTCCATCAGCTACTCGTTATATGATTTATTCTGTAGACCCTTCATCAGTTTCATTGTCCCTTCTCATGACTTGTGCTAGCATCTCAATGTCTTTCTTGAAGTGAGTGGCTCAAAACTGGACACAGTACTCGAGGCTCAGCCTCACCAATGCTGAGTACAGGGAACAATCACTGCCCTGGTCATGCTGACCACACTATTGCTGATACGGCCCAGGATGTCATTTGCCTTTTTGGCCACCTGGGCACACTACTGGCTCACGTTCAGATGGCTGTTGACCAGAGCTCCCAGGTCCTTTTCCGCCAGCCAGCTTACCAGTCTCTCTGTCCCCATCCTGTAGTGATACATGGGGTTGTTGTGACTAAAGCATACATTACTATGTGCATATACACATATATATGCATACACTTATGTATGTGTACATACATATATTTCCTATCTTTATTTATCTCTTTCTCGCCCCACTCTATTTATATACAATCTTTCCAGTAAGAGTACATTTCAATTGGAAAAAAGACCCCCAGCTGGATGTAATAGCTATATGACTTCAAATGTTGTTTTAAGAGGTGGGGACAGAGAAACCTATTGAAACTGAGTGGCATTTCATATCTGTGGTGAAAGTTGTTGTGTTTATTCCGAATTCACATGCTTCTTCCTTTCCGTACATATTATTCCAAGAATAAACCATTATGTACTATGGTAAAGCAAAAAATTAAGAATAATAATTGTTGTTCAGATAAACAAGGCAGTCAGATCAACTTGCTGTGAAAGCACTTACTAGGCACTACTGGTGGGAATGATGTATTTCACAGCTGTGCTTGTTTGAAAGTAGATCAGCAGAGGAATTAGCTCCACACAAATACTCTGAGAGACTCCAAATCAGAACTATAATTTAATAGGAAAATTACAATAAAGCCAGTAGTGCAGAAACACTGTCTTGAACTGACACAATCAGAATACGACCTGATACCCTATTGGTCAGGGTGGTGGTAGCAGTCCAATTAAATGGTGTCTGCAGTACCGCTGGAGTGATGGATGTGGTCTTGTTGAAATGGTGATCCTGTAGAAAAGATCTAGTCCTTCTCTGGAGGTCCAGTGGTGGTTATCAAGAGGTCCTGTGCTCTGGAAATCTGGTGGTGGTCCTTTTGTGGTATTCCAAGCCTCAGATTATATCCAGAAATGGAATGATGTGATTCTGTGAGTCATACTGAGAGACCTTGATGGCCCATTAGCAGAGATGGTCCCCCCAGGGTGGCTCCTGCTTCCCCAGAGGGAGTTATCAGGGCTAAGTCATGGAGAAGATAACACTGCTCCACTCATTTTAACAGCTTATATAAATGGTAGTAGAATACTTTTTGTATATTTGGTATACCTGTTTGGTAGATCTGTTCTCTTGGGCTACGTCTTACATTGTAACCCTAGAGAACAGATCACAAAGATCTTCCAGGAAGAGATGAAGATGGATGCACCAGTTGCCTTGGAACTTAAAAAGTCTATATTTCTTCTAATTTCTTTTTTGGTTTTTTTCGTCTTCATAATCTCTCCTTTATTTAAATAAATGTCAACACTATATACTTAAAGTTTCTGCTCACCTTTTTCCTCTAATTTTTGAGATTGTCTCTTTCACAAAAATACGATCTCTGTTTGTAGCAACCTAATAGCCCATACCTGTCCTGTTTGTCCATAAAAACTGAAAAAAGTGACTTTGTTTGGGTTCTCTGAAATTCCTCTTTCTGTAGTCCTCGAAACATTGCATTCTTTATGGCTTTGTGATAAACTTTTCAATTTTATTGCTTTTGTTACCCATTTATCTAGTTGTTTTAAGTAAGTTGTTACTTGGCATCTCACATGTAGGCTTCTCAGGATACTACTTTTTTGATACAGACTCTAGGTTCAGTAGACCTAGAATAAGTTTTTTCAATATTATCATGTTACAAATATTAAAAATGCAGTCAGGTGATAATTAACTTCTGTGATTCAACACCAAGCCTGTATTGCCTCCCAAACATGGATAGATCTTAATTTTGTATAGTATCTAGGAATCCTGGAGGAGGAAATAGGACAATGGAAGTGGTTTGCTGTCTGTACAAATAATGAAGTTTTCAAGAGGCAGAAGTTGAGTGAATCATTTGAAGTCCCCTTATTTTCTTAAAGAACAATCAAAACTTGGTTTATTTTTCCCTTTTCGTGAACCAGAGCAAGCACCACAAAATTTTTGTAGACCCTTGGCTTGCTGAGACCAAAAAAGGTTTGTATTCTGGCAACAGTACATCAAACTTTGGGTTTTCTACAGCCGATTACTCCACTAAAAGCCGTGCTTTTTGAATTCTGACTGGATGTTGCAGAAAGACTGAGTTTGGTCATCTTTTATTTGTTGTTGCACAAGTAAATGGTTAATGCTGCTGTTGTAGCCAGAACACTGCCTTCACTACTGAGTTTGCTGGCTGCCATGTAATACTTGTTCACTACCCTCAAAAAAAAGATTGGCAACATTTCCATGGTGGCATGCGTCCAGTACTTGTAAAATGCCTTTGTTATCTTTCTTGATAAAATGACCTATGCAAATGTGCAACAGTAATGTTGTGACTGAGTGTTCTCTGTGGTCTCACTGTCCTCCAAATGAGAGCTGTGCATGCCAGAGTACTTTGAGAACATCACAGCCATTGTAGCTGTGTTGCTCTTATCCTGGAACCATGCAGTCAAATGTAATCCACTGGCAAGAGAGAGGTAGAGTTGTAGTTCAGAATGTGTTTCAGAAAAGACAAAAGATAGCCATCATTTTCAGGAGTCTAAACCAGAAAAAGAATGCACATATCCACTGAAAAATTGCAAGTAAGTACCTAAAGTTCCAAGATTTCCCACTACCAGAACACATTATATATATTTATTGGAAGTCATTAGCATGTCTCAGACCCAAATGCCAATAATAGAGCAAATGTGATTTGCCTAGTCTGAATTCTGTCTTTAGGCTTGGTGTTACAATCAGCAATGCTCTATTATAACTTACACCAGACATAGCCATTTCCTTCTGGTTCAGCTAACCTGTCGCTGTGCCCCTCCAAGCATCCACTTGGAGTCACCTGGCTCGCTCTGGCACAGCGAGCGGCAGGGGACACCCTCCCGTTCCTCACGAGGCCGGGAGGGCGGCTAAGGCTTTTGCCTTGCATGGGCAAGGCATTGTGCAACAGAAGGCTAGAAGGAAGGAGCGGACTCCTGTCGGGGGTTCAGTCTGGGTTTATTGAAGGAATCAGGGAAGTCCACAACCCAGGGGTCCAACTGACAGAAGACCTAGGGCTGGGCTGTGCAACAATTTATAAACAGGAGAGCGAACTGGGGAGGGGCTTGCCCATCTGCCAGTGGGGCTACAGGAGGGTGTGGGGAGCAGGGATACAGACATGCAGGGGAACCAACTAGGGTAATTTGGGAGAGGGACCCCAATGCCTGAGCCAATCACTCGATGCCCCTAGTGGAAGTTTCTGGAAGGAAGGGACAGGTTGCCAAGTGATGAACAAGACACCAGGGAGGGGTTAAGGGAATGACTCAGCTCTTTTCAGGGAGCAGGGGGTGGAGGCAGGGAGATTGATAATGAGGAGGAGGGAGGAGGCAATGGGGGCACAACCATTATAACGGGGGGGAAACTGGAATAAACCAAAGTACAACTATTATAATTGAAACGTACAAAAACACAATACAACACTAACCCATGAAGGTGACTTGTTCTGATAGTTGTGAAATGTGGTACAACTTTTATTCAAATATTTTTTACCAATCAAATACATCAAAGTATGATTGTATAGCTACTTTTTATTGATTACAGAAATGGTCTTTAATGTTTAGTCTCTAGTTTTCAAACAAAGCAAAAAATATTTCAGTAATGTTTCTTTATTTTCTTTGGAAAGGAAATGGAAAATATGGATTGAGATATGTCTTAAATTAATTGTGTTTACAGCAATGGTATCTTCAGTTACTGTCCTATTCCCTGTTGAGATTTTAGAAGACAATTTTATCTGGACGTATCTGCAGTAGACATGTGTTCTTTCTCAGTTTTGAGAGCGATAATCAGAGATGAACTTTTGTTGATGGCTGTGTTCATTCTACAACTTTTTAAAAATAAACTATACAGTAAAATTTTGCAATAGGTAAAAATTTTTAAACTATATGGAAATGTTGTAAGTTTAAATGTTGGCCAATCTTTTTAGTTATACTTATAAGTATACTGGTGGCATCCGTCTTGCAAGATACTGTAGTTACTACGCTGCAAGATGCAAGATGTTTGTATTTTCACTAAACTCAGGTTACCCTAACTCAGTACTGAAAGATCTTTATAAGTCCAGTCACTGGAATTCTCTTAATTTTTTAAATACTGTAACTACTAAGTCCTTAACAAAAGATACTATGTATGCACAAATGAAAGCCTAGATGAATAAGTCTTATCTGGTGCAACCCAGATGGTACCTACACGGTGAAGATATTGCAAGGGTAAATAACAGACCTAACAGCTCTATTCACCACATTACTGAGTAGCTCCTTTAAAGCCAAGTGAACAGCTCCTGGGAGAAAAGTTGCACAAGAATTGGTTAGAGGAACAAATTATTGATGAGTGGGGTGACACTCTGGCATCAGTGGCAATGCAAAGCATGTTGTGTTAAAAGAACCCAATGTATTAAATTAGATTGTCTGTACTCGTGTCCCTCTCTGTGTGCAGTTAACTGTTTCACATACCTAAAAACATCTTTTCCATGCATGCTGCTAATCTGAATTGTGCATCTACTTTGAGTTACCTAGCCTTAGTGACTGATTTTGATATTTGGTCTTTCAGATAGGTATAGGGCATTTGGTTAAAATAATGTTTTTATTTTATTATTATTTTATTTATTAAAGAAAATGATAATTTTATTTTTATTATTATTTAATGATTGTTTTATTAGTGTTTAATTTTTATTATTATTTAATGATCCCTTTAGATAAGTTTATTACTTGTGAATGCTCTTATAAAAAAAAGACTTTTCTCTTATTATTTCAACATTACAAAGTAACTGCCTAATAAAATATGTGTTTAAAAACTATGCTTGTTTTAGTACTACAGTATGTGAAATAAATTTGCTTTTAATATCTATGAAGAACTACAGATCTTCTCCCAACACACCAGCAGTAACATCTCAAGAAATCTTAGCCAGATTAGATGAAAGTAAGTTAAAAGTTAACGGCTATTTTGTGTACACAAGGGCTAATACTTTTATGCCATAGCAATGTCTATCAATTGCAATACACTGGGATCAGCTACAGATGGTGGGTATCAAAGTCTTCCACAGTAGCTAAACAAAGTGTTTGCAGAGGAGAACTTATCTTTGAGCAAGCTGCTGAACTTATTTTTGCCTCAGTTCCCTGGCTGTATAGTTATATATGTCATTGTGTACATGTACAAAGTGTGTATGTGTACACGTGTGTGTGCAGCCACTTGTGGAATGGCGATGTTTGAATCACATTATTTTCTTGTACTTGTTTCATTGAGCAAATGAGAACCTGCATTATAAGAAAGGTGAGGGATTTGCCTCTCAAAAAATCAATGAAAGACCGAATAATCTAAGCCAGACCTCCTAAGTGCTCATGATCTTACTTTAGTTACACTATCATCCTTCCTCTGAAATGCACATTTTCTCCTTTAACTATAGACAAGACACATCACTTCTCTCCAAACATGCCTCTTCCTCACATGGTGACACAGGATTGGCAGCTTGACAGTTCTTGGTGAAAAGCTGATACAAATATGTGTTTGTGACCTCTTTGTACTGTGGCAAGCATTCTTTAATTGGGAGAAGGAACACAGTGCATCCTCTTGAAACTGATGGCTTGCCAGAATCATCCAGGGCTATGCAAACCAAAGTGCAAAGTGTTTTTACCTGACTTCTTGGTGGTAGTAAAATGAGATGCATTTAAAGATGCATTATGAGATGCGTGATCAATCTCTACATGGCAAAATACTCCATGCTTCTAATCTCAGCAACACTGCTTTGCAGATTTTGGGAGTGTTTCTCTGCTGACTGGTGGCATCTTAATGGGGTGTGGTTCCTGGCCCTGCTTTGACCCATGATTAGCTGCGTATTTTTCTAGCTGTGGTACTGTTTGTGTGAAGGGAGAAGTTAATAAACTGTATAGTTTATTTTTAAAAAGTAGCACATATCAAAAAAAGATGAGATGTGTAAGTTGATTGTGAATGGCTTGGGACATCCACCTAGATTAGCAATGTGGCAGTAAAAGATTAATTATGTAAATACAGACTGTTCATCAGGTATAACTGGACACTGCTTATATTAGATAAAGAAATTGTGTACCAGAGGAAAGACAGTTTGTGACTAAGGCACTGAACCCAAAGTATGTTGTCAAAGTATGTTCCCTGGGAGATTTCTTCAGTGATTCTCATGTTTTATTTCTTACCTCTTTGTTAGTACTTACTTTGCTCTCTTTTCTTTTTTCATGTTGGCTTTTCTTTTTACTTGTTGGCATGTTGTGGTCAGTTGCCAGGGGGAAGTCCGCCCGCTTGACCCCGGATAGATATTTCTCTTCACCAGATTGAAGGAGGGTGACTCGAGTCCTGGATAATTTCAGCTGATTTATTGCAAGGCCTAAAAGTGATGGGAAAACATGGAGGGTAAAATCAGGAATGGGCGGTGAATTAGAGGGACAGCGGGACAGGGTAGCAATCAGGCTGAAGGGCACCAGGGCGAGTCCAATGTCCGTGGGGAAAGTTACAGTTTATATGCACAGCAATGAGTAAAAGGGGTTGGGCACAAAATGACCCAATTGGGAAAGTTCGTGGGAAGGGTAAAGGTGGCGTGACCGAATACATGTCGAGGGGGATGGGAGGGGAAAGGTTTTTACAGAAGTAACTAATGAAAAATACAAAGGGTACGGAATGATCCGGGCATGAAAGGGGGTATGGCATTTGAATCATGGGAAAGGGATGAATTTTCCCTGACTCAGATAATGGTACTTTCCCAGGGCATCCCTGAGCTAACTTTCTCACCCCCAATTCCCACAGTCAGTAACCTTGTCAATAGAGTAATATTGTTAAAAATCAGTACTTCTTGTGTGCAGTTTAAGACACAGTATGCCCTAGAGAAACTTAATTAAAAACTAAGAAGTGGCAAAACCTTCTGATACAGTTTTGAATGCTGTTTCAATATTGTTGTTCACAAACCTCTATTCCTAGCTCAGTTATAGTCATGAAGCACTGCTTTAATTAAGACATAAAGTTGTTTTTACAACAGTATGTGACTGTTATGATTTTTTTCTTATCTCCTAACTACTTACATTAATGGGAAAAAACTTTTAAAAATGTAAAACATAACCATTCTTCTACAATTCACGTTTCAAGCTATTTCTTTTTTTATTTGACTGGGAGAATAAACCTTGTTGGGCATGATAAAAACATTTTAGAAATTTACCTAACAGTGAATAAAATAAAATATTCACCTAACAGTGAATAAAATAAAAGCACATATTGTGTGCTCTCTGATCAGCTTTGTTTTTTTCCAACTGCAAATTACATTTTATTTTGCAATCTCAACACTCTTCAAACATATTTATAATTCACATGCTAGAGAGATAGCCACAGTCCCATACTTCAGGATGTGTTGGGTAAGTGCTTATACTTTTGGAGTTTGGGGAAGTATAAGATCTAGTAATTCAGCCTTTGGATATGTAGAAAGTAGCAACAGAAAAAAAAACCCAATAAGACAATTCCTTATTGTGATGATAATTCAACAGTTTGAAACAATTTTTGACTGAAGTTTTCCATTTTTGTGGGTGCTTGAAGAATGCTATTCTGTGTGAGTGTTGTTAGATATGATTTACCTGGGATTGAAGGGATTTTAACCTGGCATGGCAGTTAAAGGGAATTGTGTATGCTAAAGACTTTAAATACCCATGTTTGAATAGAGGTCTTGACAGTGCTGTCACATGGCAAGAAATAACTTCACAATAATAGGTGTAATTTCCCATCTCACACTAACAGTTTTTGTGTTGCTTTATTATTCAATATTGCCAGAAACATGCTTTCTTCTCAACATATACTGTAGGTGGCAGTAAGGCTGTGCTACAAAAGGGTACATGGGCTGGAATAACTAAACTGAAGATGTATGTAAAAACCTATGGATGGCTTCAGGTGTTGAAGTTACAAAAAATAACCAGTCCTTTCTGGAGGTGCTTCAAGAAGTATTACAGCTGCTATAAGTAGGTGATTTAGATTCAAAACCTGAAACCATCCATGGGTTTTACACACAACATTTAATTTAGTTATTCTAGCCCATCTATTTTTTTCTCATTTCCTGCATTGTCTTTAGTAGATGATGCCTCCTCTTCCCTTACAACCCTTCAGCTTTCCACAGTGTCCTAGGGTGACCTTTTGATGCTTGTATCCCCA
>VYZP01079052.1:0-42975 GCA_013400635.1 Hypocryptadius cinnamomeus | reverse complement strand
CTGCCTTGCCTGCCTTCCTTCCTGCCTTCCTTTCTTAAGGCACCCCTGGCCTTCAGACTGCAGTCTGCACATGAGAGTCTGCACTGAAATAATTCAGGACTTTCAGCTCTTGACATTACACAGAGTTTCTACAGGAGCAATAGCACTTAAACAACACAGTTTTTATGGCCTAGGTGAAATATATCTCTGTGATGCTGCAAGGTGTGAGCAGTAAATGGTTACAAAATGCTTCCAGATCCCTGTCTAAGTGTGCAGTATTGTTACTTTACAGCATCTCACCACTGTGAAGCTCAGGCTGATGTTATTCATCAGAAACCCACTTACAAATGAAGATTTTAGCCTTTGCACATGAAGTGACAGATTATTCCACACACTCTGCTGCAGTGACACAGGTGGGGGTCCTCTGCCAGCACTGAGCCTTCCTCCCCACACACGGAGTCATTCAAGGATGTGAGGGAGAACAGGGTCCTCTCTTCTGCACACACTCACTGAACTCATTCAAGCGTGAGCTCCTATTTCCACCTGTGCCTGTGGATCCATGTCTTTGCCCTGGAGCATTCCACACTTCAAATGGAGCATGTGAAGATTCTTTATGAATTGTGATGGTTTCGTTATTGCCACACAGTGCTGGTTGTTAAAAAGAATACAATGAATTTCACTCATTGCAGTATCCTTTCCTCCCCTCCCTCCCCAAATGCAAATACAAATCCACTTAAAAAGCAGAGATCTTTTGACTTCTAACAGAAACTTTTATCCACATAAGAGGATAAGAAATTCATTAGCTTAAGTTGTGTGATTGTAACAGCTCATTAGAGAGCACTGTGCCTTTCACAGTGAGCATGCCTCCAGTCCTACATGGAACCTGTCAAAGTTAAGGATAAAGGTATGGGACAACTTCACCATCTTGGAAGGCAATTTCTGATTTTTAACTATGCAGACCACAAGGTTCATTAAATTATTTTAATGAACAGTCACAGGCCTGATGTTCAAATCTTCATTTGTGTCTAATTACAAGTAAAATATAAAATTGGTAAATTGATCGTTCTTGACATGAGAAAAAAAATTATGGTCATTAATTATGTTTTCAGACTATTTGTCATTGGGGTTTTTTAAGTAAAAATAAATATTTTGATCTCAGGTTTGTCTGCTGCAAAATGCTGCTGTGAAAATCCTAACACAGCTTCTCTTCAAACAAGGGGGAAGCTGCCACTTCTGAACAGAAAACATAGTAATTAGTCATACTAATTTGTTGAAAGAAAGATAAAGAAGAGTTCTCAGCCATTTATCAGATCAAAAAAGTTAGGGATACAGTATTTTTTCATCTCTGGAATCTCAAAAGGCATGGCCTCGAAAAGGCAGGTAGTTTGCAACATTTTATAAAATATATGAGGGGAGATTGGAATGTATTTTTCAATCTTCCCCTGACAGCCTTCACGGCTTTATTCAATTTATGCATCATCTCTTGAAGTTCAATATGGGGCACTGGGTCCCAAAATGTACTTTGAAGCATCCATAGCAAATCTTCTGATCTCTGCTCTCACTATCTGAGCAACATATGCATTAGAGTGGAATTTGAGATCAGCTTTTAGGTTGAGGGGTGAAGCACTTCCTTAGATAACCCACAGTATCTCAGCTTCAAGTGCAATGCTCAGGTTTGGATAAATGATTGCTTTTCATTTTCCCTGAAGATAAAAGATACAGTTTTATACTAGGATTTACAAACCTCACTACTCACACGGACATCAAGTGTTTCTTTTAAAATGTATGTTAAATACAAATATACAAAAGCAACTACTTCCTTATGCCATTCTGAGAAAAATGATACTACTTCACAGAACATGATGGTTGCAGTAAGGTACCATCGTGTGCCTTCAGCGATCAACGAGCTTTCTGCCTCCACTGCTCTTATTTAATCAAAACAAAGCTCAATCCCTTTCCTCCCCCTCAAAGAAGGGAAATTACACATTTTTGTGTGCAGCAGTACTACAACAAGAGTTCACAGAACTCCGCAAAGGAATTGCATGGGGTGAGGTTCAATGCTTTCAGCACGTTTTGTTTCCAAGTACAACTTCTACTACAGCAAATTTTTGGGTTGTTTCCGCCACTGTTCTGTCACTTGTATTTTCGCTTTGTTCTCCCGTATGTCACCCGAGAGCAATGACTGTGTCGTGTGATAAGACAAGCCATGGGCTTGGAAGGGCAAAGCCGCAACGCGATGATTATTGCTGGAGGGTGCAGTGGAGGGAGAAATAATCTGATTTTTAAGCTGATTCTCTAAAAGTGATGCGTCATTCACGGAGCAGTACAGCACGCTCTCGAGGAGCATTTCTGCTTCGCGGAGACCAAAGTAAAAAATCCTAAAATTCCTAAAAAAACCCCAAACAAGCAGATAAATAATCCGCTTCCTAGTGCCCAAACCCCTCAAGTTTCCCTCAGTTTCACGCAGCGCTCACAGTTAAGGATTGCACGGACACACTTCCCGAGCCACGCAATTCCCTCACAACCCGCCCTCCCCTTGTGTCGCGCCTCCTGATTGGTCCGGCCGCAGCTGTAAGGCGCGCGCGGATTGGCCGGGCGGCGCGCGCTGTTGCCATGGCTCTGTTGCTAGGGGGTCTCTGCCGTCTCCAGGCCCTGCGGGAAACATGTAATGAATTATGGATGCTTGGTTTGCTCAAAGAGGGCCTGATCTGTAATGCAGATGAGCTGCCAGGCCTCCCCCCTCTCATCCCCCACCCCCCTTTTCTTCTGTGTTCTTAAAAAAAAAATAGATTTAAAAAAAAACCCAAAACGGGTGGGGTGGGTGTGTGTGTGTGTGTGTAGAAATCAGTTTTAAATCAGAATCTGCCGTTTGCGCGTCCCCCGCCGCAGCAGTGGCTCCCAAAGCCGATGGCAATTCTCATGCAAAGGCAGGGCCAGAGGTCACTATCTGTTATTTGTTCAGGAAAAGCTTGTAGGATTTTTCACTGAACTCCACGACCTGCTGGGGTATTATTTTTTCCCCCCTCTTTGGTTCGGAGACAAAATAGGATACAAACACCAGAAGTGGTATTTTCTAACAGTTGGAGAGGAAATTGTCCCCTCGGTGCATGAGGAACGCAGCAGCCAGGCTGGCTTTTCTGGCCTCCTGGAAGATACCTTTGCCCAGATATGACCCAAAACCTTCCTTGTGGTTGAGTGCTCAGGCTTCTGGAAATGGTGCCAGAATCCCTTGGCTGTGGAGATGTTCCCTGTGAGTGCCACAGCTGTAACATGCCTGCTTCACTTCCAGCAAAACTGGACCTTGTTCCCCACAAATTCCCCCCAGCTGGAACAAAGCCTCTGGTGCTTCATACCTGAATACACAGGTTGCTACAAAGCATTTATTCCCCTAACCTTCTTCGAATAAGAAGTAAGGTGGATGTTATGCTACAGAAATGATAATATTTTCCTATACCTAATGAATACTGATGTCAGAAAAGACACCTCTCCTGTGCTCATGCAGAGTTTAGTCTTGGTTGGGGTTTTTTTTCAAACTAGTGACAAATTGTTTCAACCCTTTCTGTGTCAAGCCTCCATGGACAAATGTGACTTGAAAAATTCTTAATTCTAGCAAAAATAATGAACTTGATTCTTGTTTTGAATCAGATGGTGTAATTTTGGCCAGACTCAGCTGATAGTGGGCACCCTTAGCTGTCCAAATATTGACCTCAGCGGAGGTCTCTGTACCTTGAAGGTTCATCACTGATGTGAGAGATGAGATACCCCTGCTCCTCCTCAGAGCCCTGTTTTTCAGAGAATTCCACACTAAACAGTTTACTCAGCAAGTAAACTTCTCCTCTGTGAGAAGTAAATACTCGAGTAAGAGCTCTGAGATGAAGACCAAATGTATTCGACCCTCCTGTGATTCAGAGTAGAATGATGCCTTGTTTCTACGATTGCTAAACAAAATGATCTCTTGTGTAAAAACCAATGAGAACAACTTAAAAACCAGCTTAAAAAAATAAGAAAGTCTGTGAAACACTGCATAAAGGAGAAAAAAGCACTTATGGTGAGCTCTGGCCATCAGGCAGTCCCTAAGAGCTTCAGCTATAATAGTCTTTATGCTTTATTATTTTCTATTATTAAAATGTTTTCTATTGAAGAAAATGATTGAGGCAAAACTACATTGTCTATCCCACCCATTTTTGAAAGCTTTCATCACACTCCATTAAAAAAAAATCCAGGCTATGGAATTAGAGAACCCAATGTGCTTAAAATTGAGAAATGTCTGAAATATGTTTAGCTGAAAACA
The DNA here is from genome assembly GCA_013400635.1 of Hypocryptadius cinnamomeus. Classification (NCBI taxonomy): domain Eukaryota; kingdom Metazoa; phylum Chordata; class Aves; order Passeriformes; family Zosteropidae; genus Hypocryptadius; species Hypocryptadius cinnamomeus. The sequence goes on along the minus strand of VYZP01079052.1, from coordinate 38,705 downwards.
GGGTATTAAAATTTGTACATATGGATGTATTAATTTTGTTGATTTTTTGTTGATTTTTTTTTTTTTGGTGGCATTGGTTCCTTGCAACATGCACTAAAACAAAAGATATGTTAACAGTTTGCACTTGCAGGAAATGTAGGTCATGGTTTTTGTGAACCAAATAATTGTGGCTTACACTTTTCATTTATTGATCTTCATTTTTGTAAACAATACTTTAAGGCATTGGAAGATTATTATTCCCACACCCATACAAATACATGCTGCACGTACCATGAGATTTGGGACAGCTTAAATAGTCAGCAGAGAGGCAGCAAACGACTTCTTAAGCACATAAACAATTTAAACAAATCCATATTTCCAGTGCTTTAAATGGTCTTAGCATCTCTCCCATGCTTTCTATTGAGGAATCACAAGAAATTCAACCTGCAGCAGCCAAGCTCTTTCTGTAAGTCTGCTGTCAGGTTGTGGAAAGCTCTTGTAATGATGTCTGCAGTACAGCTTTTGCCTTCCTGCATCGGTCCAAACTTCCCCAAAACGGTGCTTGAACCTTCAGGGCAGAGATACCTCAACTCCAGCAAGCCTTGCATCTTCCCCAGGACATTTTGCAGGCAGCTCCTCAGGAGGAGCCTTGCTGAGTTCTCCTGATTAAGATTTTATAATTCCCTTTGCTGTGTTTGTGCACTGAGGGGCGAAGGAGGGGCTGCAGGCCTTCGGGGTATGGACCTAACAACCTGACTCAAATGAATACAATACATACTGGACAATAGTTCAAGTGTGAGAAGGTCTGGAGTCACCAACAGGGAGAAAAACGATGCAGGAAGCTTTCACAAAAGAAGCAGCTCTTAAAGAAAGAGCTGAATGAGGAAATGGAACATTTTGGTGCATGATGAGCGGGAGGTTGGTGTGTGGCCAGGGTAGAGCAGGTGGGAATCTTCAGAAAGGAGGAGCAGCTAGGAGAAACAAAGGAAAAATATTAAACTATTTTTTTTCTTCATTTCTGTGGCATCTGATTGAAAGAGAAAAATCAAATCTATTTAATTGGAAAATAACAAAGTTATATTTTCCGCCAAATTTTAAATGTTATTGTTGTTATTGTTTCAGTGGAAGTTTATTTCTTTTAGAAACAAAGGGCTTTTTTCAATTTGCTTTAAAAAATGCAAACTTTCTAATGCTCCTTTTCTATTAGGACTGTATAAACAAAAAAGCTTTGCATTTTTATCAATAATAGCTTTAAAATAGTGCTTTAGTACAAACATATTCTTCACAAAGATCCTTCTGTAATTTAAAACATTTTTTTTCCTGAAGTAATTTCAACCAGTTTATGCTATCAGTAATCTTCATAGAGTTTACATTAATCCACAAACATTGTATAGTGTGATGAAGTTGATGAGAATCAACAAAGGATAAAGTAGAGTATTGCAGCCCAGATAAAGAAACCCTCTGTTTAATGCCAGCTGCTCAGGAAATGTCAAAAGTAAAGTGAGTTTCAGGTCAAGGGCACTGGGAACAGTCTGTTAGCAAACCCTAAGACAGGCAGCTCTTGTTATTAGTATGAACAAGGATATGGTGAGTTCTTTTTAATCTACCCCTGGGCCTCCTTCTGGCTTCCCAGACATTAATTTCTCCCATTTGGGCTCACCTCTGTGGGATTGCTGGGAGTTTTTCAAAACATACCCTCTTTGCTCTCTCTAATGTTCCCCATCAGGTTTGCTAAAGGCCAGGATTTCAGTGAAAATCCTGCTCCTAGGAGATCTGTGGGCTCACTGCCAGACCTTCAAAGTGAACAAAATTGTGGGCAACTGCTCTTTTTGTTCACGTGTCTTGGCAGCAAGGATTTTCTTCACCCTTGTTTTTTTTGCCATGTACCTGTGAGTGTACCTTGTTTATCACCTCTTAAAGGAGTTTTACCTCTTGATACAATACTAAGTTGACAGGTGGAACATCTGAGGAAATGGGACCAAAGTGTGGGCAGGGTAATAACTGGACGAACCTCTCTATTGGTAGCCCTTTCATGAAGAATGGGGCACTCTTTCATGTGACTAGGAAGCAGAGGAGTTGGTTTGGGAGAATGGACATGGCCTATGCTGATACTACTTGACAAAATGTCCCCAGCAAAGTACTGCAAAATGAGAACACTGTTAACAACCACTCTGGAAGTAAAGCAGCTTGGCTCTGTGAATTCAGAGCCATAAGAGGCACTTAGCTCTAGATGTCCCATGGATGTGCACCAAAAATGCAAGGAATTTTGCGATGATTGTTCAGAATTGTGCAGGTTAACAGCACAGCATGACTCTTTTCTTGCTGGTGTTCTTTAATCTCTTTAAATTTTCAGGGATCCTTTAAAATGCATGTCAAGTTCTTGAATGCTGTATTTTGGACCAGAGGAAAAATCCTAATACAAAACTCTGCAATATAGTTTGTAACATGGTAACTGTAAACATTCTGTGGGATATGACTTGTGCATCTTTATGATACAGAACTAGGTGAAAAACTTCTTCAGTACAAAGCATATAAGCTCAGCCAGAGCATTAGTCAATCTGATGAGGCCTACTCATTTAGAAATTGTGATAATATGCAAATATGTTCTCACATTTTATTGTTTGAGTAGTGGATATTGGGAGATATAGATTGGGACAAAACAGACGAGTGACTCAGAGGCTGCTGGTGCCATAATACTTTACGGTTGCTAGAGCCAGACAGTCTTTCAGATTTGGTTCTGTTTGCAGAGTAATTGTCCTGTGAGAAAGAACAGCCAATATGATGCAATCTACTATGGATCCAAACCTTTCTCTTCACAGTGACAGGATTTATTTCATCATATGTTAGATATTTAGAGAGGAGAAATTTACAGCAGATCTAGTGAGCCCAGGCATTGGAGATAAACATTATTTGGCACATAATTAGCTTGATCTATTTAATTCTGTCTTCCTTATATAGAGACAAACCCATGTCCTGGAAGCAGGTGTGTTGGGGTCACAAGGCCAAAATGAGTATTTTGTCAGTGTGTTATGGTGATCCAGGCTGTTCAGGAAACTCACTTTATATCTGCTTCAAAAGATCTCTCTGCAGAGCAGCCAGGGGATGAGGCCCAGCCAAGTAAGGGTTTATGAAATGCAGGCCTTGCTTGACTAAGCTCATCTCCTCCTATAACAAGGTAACCTAAGTGGGTGAGGGAAAAGCTGTAGATGTTTACCTGGACTGTAGGTAAACTGCCTTTGACACCATTTCTCATAGCATTCTCCTCCAGAAACTGGCTGCTCATGGCTTGGACAGGTGCTCTGTTTACTGGATAAAAACTGGCTGGATGGCCAGGCCCAGAAAGTGGTGAGAAATGGAATTACATCCAGCTGGTGGTTGGTCACTAGTGTGCTCCCCAGGGCTCAGTACTGGGGTCAATTCTGCTTGGTATCTTTATCAGTGATCTAGGTGAGTGGATTGAGTGTGCCATCAGTCAATTTGCAGGTGACACCAACTTGGGTGGGAGTGTTGATCTGCTGGAGGGCAGGAAGGGTCTGCAGAGGGATCTGGACAGGCTGGACTGCTGGACCAAGGCCAGTGGTATGAGGTTCAACAAGGCCAAGCGCTGGGTCCTGCATTTGGGTCACAACAATCCCAGGCAGTGCTACAGGCTGGGGACAGTGGCTGGAAAGTGGCCATGAGGGGAAAGGACCTGGGAGTGGTGGGTGACAGCAGCTGAACATGAGCCAGGTGTGCCCAGGTGGCCAAGAAAGCCAAAGACATCCTGGCCTGTATCAGAAATGGTGTGGCCAGCAGGAGCAGGGCAGTGATTGTCCCCCTGTCCTGGACACTGTGAGGCTGCACTTCTAATCCTGGATTCTGTTTTGTCTATCTCTCTACAAGATAGACATTGTCCAGAGAAAGGCAACAAAGCTGGTGAAGGGTCAGAAGCACAAATCTTATGAGTAGCAGCTGAGGGAACCGAGGTTGTTTAGCCTGGATGAAAGGAAGCTCAGGAGGGACCTTATCACTCTTTACAACTGCCTGGAGGAAGAGTGTAGCCAGGTGGGGGTCAGTGTCTCCTCCTAAGGAATGAGCAACAGGACAAGAGGGCACAGCCTCAGCTTGCACCAGGGGAGGATTTGGCCAGATATTAAGAAAAACATTTTCTCTTCAAGGGTTTTCAAGCACTGGAACAGGCTGCCCAGGGCAGTGGTGGAATCAACATCCCTAGAGGTATTTAAAAGTTGTGTAGATGTGGCACTTAAGGACTGGTTTAGTGGTGGTGTTGGCAGTGCTGGGTTAAGGGTTGAACTCAATGATCTTAAAGGTCTTTTCCAGCCTAAAAGATTCTGTGCAACATCTCATCCCTGCTACTTTTTGCTGTCTGCCACACAATCCTCTTTCACACAGAACTTGTTCACAAGCCTGGAAAGAGCCTTTTTCTGAATGAGCCAGGAACAGTTACTCCAAAGCAACTGGTTACTGGCCTCCCCACTATCTGAGCAGCAGCTCTTGGTGGGATCGGTAGGATCATGGCAAGTGGAGCCACAGAATCTGCTTTAACAGCAGCTTGGTAGCTGCTTCTGCTTTCCAAGACAGCTGGCAGCTGAGTTGTGAAGCTGCAGCCAGCCAGCAGTGAGATGTCTAATACATCTCCAGAAATCACTGTGTGTTTGCCATGATTACCATAGTGACATGTCCCACTGTTTTGTCCATGCTCTGTGATCAAATAGAATGAGTCAAGATGTTGCCATTTATCCAAAACTGAAATAAAACAATGAGATAAGAGGAATAACAGCACTTTGGATGTGGATCCCGCATGCCATAATTCTACTAGATTACAAACAGCTACTATTATGTGTGGCCTGGGAAGAAAAGGTACCATGATGGATTGGTTCCTTCTGGAGAAAGGACTGGGTACCAGAATTATGGATGTTTCATAGAGAATAAGTGCCTGTGTTGCCGAGATGTTGATATGGTAACAGGTTTTGTGAATAAAAGCAGCATAGATAATTGGAGTGTAATAATTAAAACATTACTCAGCTTATTTGCAAGCAAAAGCTCCAATTTACCTTCAGCAATCCCTGTGTGATGCAGTGGGCTGCTGCATTGTGCATTTTTTGCAGCATTTTTTGTTTGAGCTTTTCGATCAGGTCTTGAACTCATAGCTACGGGCAAAGGTGGCAGGTTTGAATATCCTGTGCATATATAGGAATTTTGTTTGCATTGGTATCAAAACTCATATTGTGATAAAGGAAGACAACATCAATCCTTGACTTCTTAAGAGTAATTCCTTCTAAAATAGGAAAGCACCATAAGATCCTCTAAGTTTGATCTCCTGTATAGTATGGTCTATTCAGTTTTAGTTGATACACAAATATTTTCATGGTTTAAATGATGGTTTTAGTTAGATTAAAGAATTTAAGTCTTCAGGGGTAGCAGTTGCATGCCACAGGCATAACACAGAAAGAACAAGCTGTAGTGCCGAGTAAGTGTGAGGCCTCAGTGATGACGGAGAGCTTATTAAATGAGATATGCCTAGTTGATCACAATTAGTAAAAATAGTGCTTTCTCCCATCTTTTAACTATTTTTTTTTCCAATTTGTCCTGAGAAATTATTTCCAATTTTTAATCCATATGGTTCTGTTCATTTAAGCCAGAAATACATACATCGTATCGAGGAACATTTGTCTCTGTCTGGTTAGAAGCCAGATCTTTGGTGCCTTTTTGTCAGTTATAGCAAGTCTGTAATTTTGAAAGCAAACCCCAACCCTCAAACAGTTAAATAAATAAAAAATCCCAATCTCCAAATTCCCAGTCATCTCCATCTGGCCAGTTGAGCATGAGAGGGAGAGGGGGAGGGGATCCTTTGTGCCCAGGTTTGCTCTGAGGTTGTATTGAAACCACATTTTTTAGGAAGGTGTGTGGTATTGCCTTGCAACCTGCAGCCAGTAGTGAGACCCTCACCTTTACTGGTAATCTTTTAGTGTTTAATTACCCTGTCAGCTAGAAAGTTACATCTTGTTTCAAGGTTGAATTTGTCTAACTTCCAGCCATTCAATCTTGTTCAAGCTTTTGTCAACAAAGATTGAAAGCCCTTTATTAGGTATCTTTTCCACTAGGGAATACCTATATAAACTGATAGACTCATTGTATAACTTACCTGACGTTCTGCCTCTAAAAATCACTTCCCAACTCTTGCTTTCACCACATCTTCCTGCCAGAGATTTCTTCATACTATATGCTGGATGATGAGAAACCAATGCTGTCTTCTAATAAGATATGAGGAAAGATGAAGAAATTATTTAAGAAAGAGCGGAAGTTCAAAAGGAATTGCTTGGAAGATTTCTCTTGATTTCAACTAATTTCTGCAATACTGATAAGCAGTGCCATGTCCTAGACCACACCTGGCATAAACCAGCCAACCTCCAGTGGTGGGGTCAGCTCCTATCTGGGGAGCTGTTGCTCTTTATAGCACTTGAGGATGTAGAAAGTGCTTTACAGAGAAGCACATGGATTAGGTTCAGGAACACTGGCTAAAGCAGGGATAACCTGTGTAGTGCTCTGCAGAGTCAAGGTGAAATCACAGAAAACCCAACCACTTAATTTAGCAAGTCATGTTGAACACAAAGGAACAGTTACAATTTCCCTGCTAATTTGCTGTCAAGAAGTCGTTTGTCACCCTACCCCTCCAGTTATTAATTTGTATAATCAGCATTTACCTTTCACATTATGAAAACATTAAGACAGACCTGCCAGTGTAGAACATCACTAGATTAGGACAAAAATGTAATGCAGTCCTCATAACACCAAAATGTTGATCTGTAATATTAGCTATTTATTCTGTAATATTCACTATTTATAGCTGACCAGGTATAAGCATTTAGTGTAAAAGGAGAGAGGAATTCAAAATAAGAAGGTGAGTGCAGCTCTTCCCCAAGGAGGAGCCATGATTAGAATTCAGCCTTGTCTGCTGGTGTAGTTTTTGTGTGTACCCTATGGGTGTAAGTTCTGCAGCAGTGCTTTGTTTCAAACATCTTCATTTTTCCTCTCAGGATGAAGCAAATGTTTTAAATTACAGCTGTAGCATGGAAGAGAGAATTCAACTGAAGCACAAGTATGAGTCATGACAGTGTTTGTGCCTTATTTTCAGGGTAATCACTAAACACCTGCTAAATTACATTTTAAAAAATTACCCAGTATTTCACAGTGGGTTTTATCCTCCTGTTTATTATTTTCTCTCTTAAGCCCCACTCTCAGTCCTTGATCTGTGTGGGAAGATTGTTTCATCCATGCAGAGCTCCCAAAACTCAGCAGAGCTCTGCATGTACTGGTGCTCTGCCCAGGCGGGGCTGATTACAGGACAAGGACTGAGGTTTGTGCTACAGGGACAGACCTTGGAGCCTTTAGGCAGAGCCTTGGCACAGCACTGGGTACACCAACACAGCATGAGAGAGGAAATCATTACCCAAAAAAAACCCATAGCCTTTTTCTGAAAGCTAGTGCAGCAGAAATAAAATAAACAAAAGTGACTCATCCACACTGATTCTGTCTAAACTTTACTTTCCCACATGTTGCTGTTTTCTTCTGTTAGCAACTTTAGTGTTGTAAAAGTGCCTCGTGGAGGAGAAGAATGTTGTAGATGGGCACTCTCCTCCCTGAGATGTGTAGTGTACACTCGGTTACTGAGCCTCCTGGGAGCATGGTGGAGGGCACATGCTCGGTTGTCTCTTTTGCTTTTTATGTTTTCTTTAGTTGTTTTTCAGTCTGGCACTGAGTGGGCAGACAAGACTCTTGAACAATCTGTAATTGCATCGTGTCACAGTTGATGAGGTTACAAAAGAGTAAATATCTAGTTGGTTTTAGAGAGGGTATTTTTAACAATACTCATTCTACATCTAATAGAGTGCATCTGTGTCCTCTGTGGGCACTTTGCCTTAGATAATATAAAAGGAGAGCAATGGGAAAAAGAGCAGCATAATTATATCTGCATAGTCTTCAGCAGAATCAGTTTCTGCAAATACACACTTGACATTTCAACTATTTCATACCAGGGCTGCTCCTGTTGATGCCAGTGGCATCTCTGCCCTTGAATAGGAATAGGATTGAATTCTGACTGTTGAATCTCTTATGACAAGAGAGGTGGAAGTTTCCCAGCATGACCTGATTGCCATAGGGAAAGAGAAAGGTTTTATTAGACCATCATGTCAGTAATTCTTGACCTGGGGTCGTGACTGTGTCTTGACAACTTTCCCTTCTTTTGGATCACAAGGAGAGACCAGCAATCCAATATATTTTCCTGTTGTAACATGGGTCACAGCACAGAATGAAATAGTTCCATCAGACTGCCTCTGCTGGATTGTTACCTGCTGTGTTTCCACTTCTGCTAGCCAAATGCTGGCATCTCAGTGATACAGAGCAGCCTGCTCTGGACAGTATCACATATCTAAAATCATATGAAATCATATTGCATTTATACCACTCAGAGCTGAGGGAAAAAACCTTTTAAAGAGTCAAAGGCTACTTTCACTTTATAATGGCAATGTAGAAAGATTTGTTTGAAAGGCTGTTGGATACTGATGCTTGAGGTTCTTTGGTGAAACAGTTACTGGACACACTCATGGTCATATTTATTAATTATTTGCTCTCCAACAGCACCTACTAACGCACATGTCTGGTCCAAACATACAGAGTGACATTGCTTGAAAGCCCATTATTTCCAGCTTTCAGGGCAGGTGTGGGAACAACCAGACTGACTTCCATGAAGCTGCATCAGCTTACTTCAGCTGTTGCTCTACCTTTACAACCTGAGGATGAGACTCAGGCTGTTGGGAACATCCCCTGCCTCTCAGCTTCAACATTCAAGGTTTTGCAAGTAGATTGACCTTGAGCAACAGTAGACTTCTCTCTGCACATTGTAAGGAAATGGCAGAGCTCCCCTCTATAGAGGGATATTAATCCTTGGTTTATAGCGCAGGAAAAATACCTGTTAAAAATACCTTTAGGAAAATAAGACAAAATTTAGAAAAGCCAATAGTACACTTAATTTGCTAAAACCAGGATGTAAATGCAGACCTCTGTTCTAGAGTCACTTGCTGAATTTTTGAAGAGATTACTAATAATTTGTTTTTGTTTTCCTAGCCTTGCTCTGTCTTTCTTCTTTTCAGCATCTGACAATAGAACCAGCTATGCAATACAGCAGAAATTATCAAGAAATCAGGGGAGTGGTTAGGTGATCTGCTTCTTGAGCAGCCTGCTAAGAGCCATCTTCTGAATGAGAAAATTCAGATGCAGTGTAGGAGAAATCCATCAGCACTTGCTTGCTTTTTTCTTCCTCTTTCCTCTAGCTACAGGAGACCAAAGCAATCTCTATCCCCTGGGCCTGTTGTCCTATGGAAGGATTATCCCTTCCTCCAGCATGAAGGGTTATTTGTGTCTTCTTTTCATCTACCGTTTACTCTATTTTCCCTGTCTTGAAGTTTTTCCCTCTCTTATTTAAACAGTGTTGCTCTGTTTTTGGCAGTAAGGAGTGCAGGATACAACAGAGAGAGGCCTGCCTTCATCTAAAAGGCAGAAAGAAAAGAGTCCTTTTCCTTCTGGCTTTAACATAGTTGGTGAGATCTCTGCCTAATCCTCACCATTCTCTTTCTCTGCCTCTGCTCCTCCTTTGGGCTGCCCACTCAAACACTCCTCTTTTTACTCTTCCCCCTCCTTGTGATATAAAACCTCAACATCCAAGTAATGAATGCTGTCTCACCTTTTTCTCCTCACTCATATGCCTGCAAGGTGAATGAACTCCCTCACAATGGAAGGAGGAGATAAGAAATTCCCCATGGCAATATCACAGATACTTAAAATAATTTGGAGCAAAAATCCCTGCAGGTTTATTGAACACACCCCCCTCGACACACAGAGATTTATTTATCTGCTTTACTGCATTTGCTTACGTCAAGAGCTGGATTGCTCCTGTACAGCCCCCTCGCCAGGCAGATAATTGCTGTATATTCTTTTGTACTGCTGCCACCACCTCCACCATCGGGCGTTTTCCCAAACAATTGCCTGAGCAGCCTCAGAGCAATCCATCTCCCTGCCGACAGTGCTTTGGTATCTGGGGTCGCCCAGGAGCAGGTGAGAGTCTTCTTGCCTCTTTTCTTGGAAATCAGATGAAGTAAATGCAGTGCATTTCTCCTTCCATTTCCAGATAATTAGCAAAGATGTTAAATAGAGCCAGGGTAGCTCTCTGACAGCTCCAGCCTCTCCTCGATGGTATCTCGTTGGCCATCATTTCCATGCAGACACACTGACCTGATGTAGTGTCATTTATCTTTACCTTTTGTTTACAGCCACTCAGCCAGTTGTCACTCTGTGTGACAGTGCCTGTATTCAAGCCAATATGAATTTATTTTTCAAGAAAGACTTCCTGAGAGCAAAGCTTATGCCTCACTAAGGATCCAGCTAAGCTGCATTGCTGGCAAGACCTTTTCCTTCACCATCATCCATTATATTCATGATTAAACAAATGATAGCGTTATCTGGCCTTTTTTTTTTTGTTGTTATTTCCTGCTCAGGGTTTCTTCCACATGCTGATACTTATCTTTTCAGCTGAATAGTCATTAAAATCTATTGCTATGCATTATGGCAATAACATTTTTAAAGCGTTCTTTGATTTCCTTCACCTGTCTCCAGCTCCTCAAGATTGGTTTCCTTCTCAGCTCCCTGGACATGGGACTGTCAGACTGTATTGGCTGTAGGCAGCTGGAGACCCCAAGAGTGCCAGGACTAACCATGGTCCCATGTTTTGTCCTAGAAGGATGCCTGACAAATGTGACATCAGTGTGTGTGAGGCAGGGCATAAATAGCTTTTTGTATGTTGCTGTAGTCACATCAGTGGGTTTTGGTTTTGAGCTCCTTCCTTTTCTTCCCCTCCCTTTTCCCTGGCTGTTCAATGAGGATGAGAGGAGAAGAGCTGGATGCAGGGGCAGCATCCCAGGGAGAGCTGGACCACATCTGTTTATCCTCCCCTTGCCTACACTTGTGTTGCAATGTGCAGGTAGCAGCCTCTTTGCCATGGCCTTGGACAGAGGCAGGAGGATGCACTCACCCACTGGGTTTCCTGCATTGTTTCCTTCTGGAGAGAGGCAAAGCTTGATGGAGACAGTGCAGGGACTTGTTTTCCATGGTGCATACCAGAAGCAGGTTCAGCAAAAGAGTTTGCTATGCTGTAGACAAGTAATGACTCTTTCCCTTTTGTATTCATTGCCGAAGTAAATATTTCATTTCCCAGTACTAATGCAGCTCAAGAACCAAGGACATGTGTATTCCCTTCCCTAATGTCTCTTACCCCAACAGCACATAATATATAATTCCACAAAAAAGACTGGGGGACTAAGGACATACCTTAAACTGCTTCCAGTCTCTCTACAACTTCAAAACCAGGAACCATATGTAGGGCCCAAATACACACCTGGATGAGATATTTTATGCAAAATTTCTGGTGAACCAAGAAGTTTCAATGTTACTAAATATTTACTTGTGAAAAAAAAAGTTATCTCACTGTGAATTTTCCTTTCTAATTTCATAGGAAGTATGCTTCTTTGTAATACTGTCAGGGTGGTATATTTGATTTTTTTAGTTAGAGAGTACATTTTAGCTAGAAATGACATGAAAATTTACTCTAAAAAAGTTCGAAATTCTTAACATCAGATGAAAAATAAAATATTTTGGTACATGAAGCATTCTTTTTAACTGATATAATGATTTTAAAATATTTTTCTGTTTGCAGATAAGTAACAAAGTAGTTTGAAATGAGACAGTCATTTCAATGTCATTTTTTTCAGTCACTAGTGAGATAAAAAACCCATTGTCTGTAAAGCTCAAACTAGAGAATCTAAGTCATGAGAGTTATGTTGAAAGCATCTTGTGATCTTTGGATGATAGATGCTGGCACATATATATAGTAAATATATGTGTATGTGTGTTTATATATGCACCCATATGAAAGCACGAGCATATATTTATAAACAAGGGCATTGTGCCACAGGGGTTTGCCCTCAGATGTAGTGGCTCCATATAGCTCATGAAGAAGCATGCAGTCAGCATTATTGTGGATATTATTTCTTTACAGCTTTGGACCCAGGCCAAGACTTCAGCACATGGTTATATTTGAGTATATCAGTATTTGCACCGAGCTTTGCGTGAAAGTTTTCCTTAAGTCTTTCCCCAAAATCTCCCATGAATACACAGTGTGGATTTTGTTACTAACCCTTTTAATAGTCCCCCAAACCCCAAATTTTCTTTTGCTTTGGCAACCATCATGATGTAACACATGTGTGTGCTGGCAGTGGTACATAGGATGCTGAGGGCATTAGTTACACAGCTCTTGGAGAAGGTGTTCTTGCTGCCATCCCTGGCAATATCAGGATAGGTAAATTCAGTTCCAAGCCCTCTATGGTGGGCATGGATCCAGCAACCTGGCCCTGATCCTTCACCCTGAGGCCATATCTCAGTTTTGCCTGCCTCCTGAGTCAGGTTGAGCTGCCTTTGCCTTTGTCTGTGGACGGAGTGTATGGAGTGAGAGGTGCAGCAGGAGCAGCACAGGCTGCTCAGCGATGCCCAACGTGAGCGCCCCTGGGGCGCAGGTGCCACCTCGTGCTGTAGGTGAAAGGAAAGGCAGGGAAAACAAGCAGAGCAGCCTTTGGCTGCACAGAGCTGCAGATCAGATCCCCAGTGCCCTGCTCCCTGCTGATGGACAGCAGCGTGTTGTGGAGGCAGTGTAGCATAGCTTGTTTAATGCTGCATTATGGTAATGAATACCGGGGAGCCATTAGCACGGGAATCTCGGATTTCAAATATAACGAACCACACACTTCAATGTTTTCTAGCAGTGTCTTCTTTGGAGCTGTAAGCACATGATTTTTTTAAATCAACTTTCATCCCAAAGCAAATTTTCCCAGCTAAGTACCTCTTTAATCAATCCATTCACAAATGTATATATATTTATTTTTAATAACATTTTTTAATATTTGCCAGAAACATAATGACAGTTATTTTTACCCATGGTATGTTCTTTACCTATTTAATGTCATACAACCTTTCTAAAACCAAATTAAGCAAAAACATTAGCATCAATCCATTGAATTTGGGTGGTATTAAAATAAAGTAGATGTTTTCAAACACTAGAGTGAATGGAAAAATATTGCCTTGACTGTCAGATTGCATTTCTTTCCTGTTGAAGCTAAGTGGGTTAAATTAAGTGACTAATTAACTATGCATCTGCACAATTAGGTGGGCATTTTTATTTTGTTTAACATATATATTTATTTCCAACTTATGAAAAAAGAACTGTAACAAGACAGAAGGAAAGCATTCCCTATAGCACTACTGTAGTGTGGTTTTTACTATCATTTCCATTGGAGTGCTGTTAATTACTTGGGTTTACAGATCAGGCATAAAAATTTGCACAATGGTGAAATTTCTCAAAGAAGACTTTGCTCAGCTTTATTGACTGTTGTTTTTAGATTAGAAAAGCTGAAACAACATCCAACAACAATGACCACCTTTGTTGCAGGTGTTCTGAGTCTCTCCTTGTTGTGAACTGACTTGGTCCAGTCTGGCATTGGGATACCATTTCCAAAACCATCTCTGGAGCTGCTGCCTGAACCTTTGCCTGGGATTTGCATGAGGGCAAGGCAGGTGCTGCTTTGCAGCTCAGGAACTACCCAGATGCCCAAGCCAGTCTGGAGCAAAAGCAGCAATCACAGTTTCAATTTCTTAGTTCCCCTTCCAAAGTACACGTGGAGGTTCATAAATCTCCAGCAAACGTTCAGTGGAAGAAGGGCACCCAAGGCTTCTCCACTTGGAATGAAGCTCTTCCTTCCCATCCTTTACACTGCTCCCCCAAAACTGCATCTGGCTGCAGCATTGTGCTGGATTTCTCACTGAATTTCCTGTTGCACAGAAATATCAGAAGTGCTTTTTAGTACTGCCATTCACCAAACCTCCTTTCCAAGATGGTTTTATCTCAGTTCTTGCCAGAATCCCTGTCACTGGATGGTACAAATGCTGTAAATGGACTAATGTGGGCCCAGCAAGCGCTGGGGCTGCTGCTTTGAGCTGAGCTTTTGAAAATAATGAGCTGGATTGTCGGAGTCCTTGGTCAGCAAGGCAAGAGAATGAGAACCCTGCTGCTCCCCTGCTCAGTTTGCTACTCCAGCTGCTGGCAGTGGCAACAATTCAACTGAAATTCCCTCCAGTGAGAAAGGTCTTTGGCAAGATGGAAATGTTGAGATTTTTTTTTTCTCCTCCCCTGTAATTTTTGTGGGTTTTTTGGCATCAGATGCCTTGTGTCTTCATACAAAAGTTCTTTTCTTTTTTCTTTTTTCCTTTATTTAAAGCTGACATTTTGATTCTGCCTTAATTAAACCACTTTGGAAGCAGCATGACTCTGTTTTGGAACGAGTTGCACTGGTACAAGTTTTGTGCAGAGGCATCTTTGTTTCAGAGTGACTACATCCCTTCTGACGGTCTTCCCACAACTAGCCCACCTTGCCTTGCTTCAGGCCTGCATCAGGATAGGTTTTTTTTACCTGAATGAATCCTACTGCTCCACAAGCATCCTGACCAGATGGCACAGGGCACTTTTCATGCCAAGAGAAAACCTTTTTTGCTTTTGCTCCTTTGCTTTTCTACTTGCCTGACAGCCCTCTTGCTCCTTTTCCCCCTCCTCCCCTCTTCCATTCAATTACTGACCCAGTGTGGATGTCATGCCTCAGGATTTCTCAGGGCTTTTTTCTCTCTCAGAAAAAGAGCATGTCCAGTCCTCACTGGTTCTGTTCTTTGCTGTGGCCTCCCAGTGTCTGGGGCGGAGCATGCAGGAGGAAAGCACTTGTGGGGACAAGGACCAGCACCCTACTGCATCCAAGGAACACGTGTGGCTTTACTGCAATACAAAGATGCTCTCTTGCTACTCCCTCCACCTAAAGTTGTGCACATGATTTTTCCAAGTTTTAAGTAGTTATAAGTAGTGGTTGTTAAAAGATAAGTGATTTTTTTTTTTTGCTGTTGCCCTTCAAACCCACCCTCCTCCTGCCCTGCTCATATGGTGCTCCTACAGCTTTATACTGTAAACGGCTTTGTTTTGTTAAAAGTGTCTAACTTTGCAGCAATTGGCCAAATATCCCACCTCTCCCTCATGCCCATGTGCTTTATCTTTCTCTGTCTTGACTCCTCAGAAAGTATTGTAGACATTCAAGTATTTTTGCTTACCAGATTAAAAAAAAAAGAGCAACAAACTGGTTCAGAAAAGCCATGAGTGAACTGCCTCTTAGGTTTTTTAACTGTATTTATAGCAGAGGAGGTAAATTGTCAAAATTAAACCATGACAACATGACAAAAACCCGTGGAGATGATAAGGCAGAAATTCCTAGACATCCTCCCTTGCAACTCCACTTCCAACCCATGAACTCATTCCCACCAGCCTGGGATGTATTTCTAAGACTGGAAAGCACCTTCATGAGGAATTATTGGTTATTTTTAGTAAAATCCTTGGAAATTTTAACAATTGAGATTCAAATGGTTTATTATTAAGCCTAGTTATTTTAAGGTCCACTTTTATGATCAAAAACCATATGGGAGAGCATTTAAAGAAAAAAAATTATTGCTCAGTTTCTGGGCTGGTCTATGGAATAATGGGCAGCCTCTTCATGGGGCTGAACACTGTTGATTCAGTGTTTCCTGCATACCCCAGCAAGGCCTTTCTTACCACAAGCCTGGTACATGAGCATTGCTCCATTTTTCAGGCTTACAGAACCTTTTAAAGCAATAACCATTGCTGTTCTGCAGCCCAACATTTCAAGAAGTGAAAAGAAATCCTTGGAGGTTAAGAAATAATTACAAATCAACTATTAGAATTACAAATATTTTTACCCTGTGCTGTTGCTTAGTGGATTGAAAATTGAGCCCACTTGGATGAATTAAATGAAATGTGGGAAGAAGACTATTGGGAAGTGATTAGTTGGTCCCTGTGTCCTGGAAGTCTGGTAAGTCACTGCTAGGAAATTCATAGCATCCCTAAAGCCAAACCAACTACTGGATTCACAGGATGTCTTCCTAGGGCCTGCACAGCTACTTTGAAAAAATCCAGCTGCACAGTAAGCATGAAAATGCTCTTAAACCGGCATTAAAAATATCCCTGAATGTATTAAATAAAAATTTTCTATCAAATGCATTGTTTTAGGAGTGGTACAGAACTGAGTAAGGACATGTCAGGCAGAACTAGGTAATTTCTGGAATTCTGGCTCTGTGATCCCTCTCTTGCAACAGAGACAACAGAAGCAGTTTAATTCCAGGAAAAGAAGCAGTGCAAATGTTTCTCCTTTGAGCAAGCAAAGAGAAGAGGGAAACTGTGATCATTCCCTGCTCTGCCTGGGCTGCAGGGCAGCTCCAAGCTGTGTCCTGTGCAGGGCAGACAGTGGAATTACAGCCAGCATAGTCCAGTGGGCTACTCACTGCCCTACCAGCTATGTTTAGTGGTGGGTATTTTCAGCAGCAGGATTTTGTTTTGTAATCCACGTCACACAGCACCTGACTGGCAGATGTCTGGTACACAGGGAGGCTGGGAGGAATCAGTAGTTTGGGAGTGCTGGAGTTTTTTTGGATGTGACTATTTTGATCATATTGTTTTTGTTCCAAAAGTGAATTTCTAACTACACCCACAGTTCTGGGTGAATAAAAAGCCAGACCTTGCATAAAAACAATCAATTTTCTGAAGTTGTTGAAATGGCAAGATCTTTAAAAATCTGTCAGTTCATTAATATATAATAAACCTACGCCAGCTTGCCCTGAAATAATTTAGTAGATAAGATCTCATTTTGCTGATAACTAAATGAGTTTTAGAACATTCAGGATATTTTTTAAAAAATCTTGTTTACATTTACAATTCCTCGTAACTGTTTATATCCATTTAATGACTAAAAGAGCATGTCCACAATCTGTCCCTGGCTGAATTCCTCTGAATAGTTCACTCCTTCAGAGCAGCATTGGCTTCGTGCATTGGTTCAGTGACCAGCGTGATTTTTGAATCAATGTAACACGGGAGAGGGTTTACATTACTGCTGCCACAAAATGTAATCAACTGCCTAGCATACTTGTCTGAAGAATTATTAAAGCATAGAATGCAAAGTGGCAGAAATAGAAGTATAATTCTAGTAAAATCATCAAAGGATGCAATAACCGAGTTAGAAAATGCAGTGACAGATCTAATTAACGAACTAAATTACAATTCAGTCCAAAAATAATCGTCATTAGAAGTAAAATCACATTTCTGTCTGAAGCGTCTCAGCATGTTTGCCATAGTGATTGCTAAAACTAGAAAGAAACCCACTCTCATTATTTTTTTAATGCAATTATTACACACAAAAATCAGTCATGAAATCGAATATGCCAGTTTAGCAAACGATTCTCAGCTAAGAGCCTTCCCTCTCACACCACAAGGTACAGATTTAGGCTGGCATTGCTGGCTTACAGCACTTTGTTTTTGTGCTCATGTTGGAGTCAACATTATTTTTGGACTGGCTCCTTCCTCCCGGAGACCTCTTTGTATTCTGACTTAAAACAACAGACCATTTAATTTTAATATTGACCTAATTGCACATCTGAATCCATTGGAAGCTGTCTAACAAAACAAAAATACTAATAGGACATGTGCCAACTGCAGTTTAAGTTGGGCTGCTTTTAATATAAGCTGAAGAGCTTTTGTATTAAGCTCTAACAATGGCTAATACAGCTGCTGAGCTGATTACTTAAGCAACTTCTGGATATAGTCACACGTCAAATTTGAATTCCAAGTATTTTGCATACTGTTTCCACCTATATAATTGTCCACTGGCCCTTATCATTATTTATTATGCAAAACTGATTTTTTTTTTGAAGCGTGAAGAATGAAGTAATTTAGTATGCAAACAGTTAAAACTCTCATGTGGATTCCGATTTTGTATGTGTTGATAAATTCACTTACGATGACTGACAGTGTGAGATTTTTTGGGGTCATATCGGTCACTCTTTCCATGACACTGATGAAAATGATAAACTAAATGCCAGAAGTGTCCCTGGCGCATCATAGGATGAAATGTGTAAAATGTCAGTGTCTAGCCTGTGTCTATTAATAACTAAATATGATTGTGTGTAATGAGCAGAGATTTTCATGTTGATTGAAGTATGATTTCTTTTGATCTTCCAGATGTTGCTGCTTAGAAATTCATATTGCTTTTTTGCTGCTAAATGCATAATGACCTTTTAAAACCTTTTAACTGTTAAAAGCCCTATTATTTTCAACAACATAGTCAAGTTTCCATCTTTTTTTTAATGTTGTTTGGAAGTTTCTCTCTCTTCCCATCCTCACCTTCCCTTTTGCTTTCCCTGGTCTCCTCTTCCTCTCTCTTTTTTAAACCCTTCTTTTCCTCTAATACATTTCTTTAGCAAAGTTCCTGACATCACACAGACTCCTGTGCTCAGAGGGGCAGACAGCAGGACCCTGTCGTCACTTGTGTCACTTCTACCCCCTAAATGTCCCAGGCTGTTACCCAGCATTGCTGGAAAATTTGTCCTGAGCAACCATTTCAGGCAAACACCCAGGTCACCTCGCTTCTGAGGTAGAAAAGGAACAAAGGCAGGTGTCAGCAATGAAGAATCGTGTAGCTGACGTTGATAGTGGAGTGATCTGTTCTGAAGAAAGGAATTGTGGAGCATTGTAAGCTTTCTGCATGAATAATGCATTTGTGTCGCTCATTTTTGGGCTTAGTCACACCCTGCCTTCCACATTTGGCCCCTTTATGGTTGCACCTGTGCATGAATGGTGACTGCCTGAGAGCCTGCAAGAATAAAACCAGTCCCTGAGTAAAGGCAGCAGCAGTAGCAGCAGCAGCAGCAGCAGCGTAAACATCTCTTCATTATTCAGCTTTTGTGCCAATCCCACGTTGGCACAAGGCTGTCTCTGGCCTGTGTGACTCAGCCATGTGAATGCAGGAGCTGCTTCTGCACCCTGAAGGTGTTTCAAGTGCTTGACTGATCCGGTCAGCAAAGAAAGGAATCTCTACTCCTTGCAATTCTGCCAATATGAATTTAGGGTGCTTCAAGGGCTCTGAAGGGGCCTCACAGTGCCCAGGTTTCCTCCTCACCACTGCACCACTCCAGCACTGTTCACACCAGAAGGGCCTTGGAACACTACCCAGTCCAAACTCCCATTTCAAGCAGGGCCAGCAGTGGCTTGAGACCTATTTCACCCAACCCAGTTAAAGTATTTAGGAGGGGTCTGGAAGGAGAGCTGCACCTGGCTTGTCATGTTTGGAATGGTGTATACTTATCAAGGGCCAGATCCTCTTTATAGCCTCATTCTGGGCAAATGCAATGTCTTTGAGCAGGAGTCCTATAAAATAGCATGAAGATAAATCTACTTGAAACAGTTTGACCAATTCACTATAAAGGACTGTTCTATATAAAACTTCCAAACCCTCCTTTGGGCCCACTAGGAGTTGGTTCAGCTCTTCTCATTACCTGGATGCTGGCACAGGGCCATGCCTCAGGTGTTTTGTGTCCTCTGAAATGGGGAGGTGGCTCATGGATCTATTTAAGCTGTCGTGTAACAGCAGGAAAATGTACCACTTCTGCTTGGGCAGTACATAGGTGGAAGAGACAAGAAAGCAAGGTAAACCATCTAGCAAAAGAAATCCCACTTTACCAAGTTTTTTACACCTTGTTCCTGGAAATATTCAACATAGAAAGCAAATTATTGTGGTTTGAATTACAGATTCTGTGGCAAATATGACACACACAGCCAAACCCATGAAGAGCCTAGACCCTTGGAGGCCCAGACCAAGTCTACCATGACAGGTAAAGAGTGTCTGTACCAGATGATTATTTAGTGATTAAAAATGCTGTCTGTCATATGGCATCTTTGCAATGTCATTGTGAAAATAGATGCGTCTTTTACTGGTGTCCCTGTGGTTTTGTTTGTCCCTAATGTAATAGTGACAGTCCTGGGGCCCTATTGCTCTCAGCTACCTCTAGTTCCTGTGCAGTGTACTGTGTCCTTCATTATATATTCTGGTCCCATCTGGTCTGACAACCCTCCTCCATCCTCAGAAGCGATTACAAATAATAATGACGACAAAACCCAGAGAATTTTTGCTTTATTTTGAAAATGATTGTTTTGTGTTGCATGGTGGTGCTTCCTGCCTCCCTCTAGGGTCGCCTGGCAACCATTTGGTAGCCTCCTGTCGTCAGATCCATATCAAGCAAGGGCATCTGGAAGCTGGTTTGGGATGGAAACTGCTCCCCTCAGCATCCCTGCTGGCCTTCTGTGGGCAGAGGTGAGGTTACTGTGCATGCAGTGGATTCATGACCATCACTCTGATAGAGGCTATTTTAGCATATTGTAGCAGTTTCATTTGACTGTTGCCAAAATATTAAAAGAAAAGCTGGTGATAATACAGTATCAACCACCAACACTGCATAATTAAGCATGCATTATTTGCAGTTGATGTTTGTCTGTTTAATAGAATTAAGGATAATTAAGAGGAAACAGTGAGGAGATATCTCTGCACAATATAGCAATCTACCAAAGCAAGTGGAACAGGGAAAGCAATGTCTCTGAGTGGGATTGCTTACCCTGTGTGGTGTTTGCTCCTTTGTTTCTTCAATGGGTCACTTATTATATATTAAAATTATATATTTGTATATGTACATGCACACATACATGGGTTAAATGAAAAAGGGACAGATCATGGCTAGGGCACATTATGATTTTATAAGGGCATGCTCAAATTCTGAGAGTAGAGGCATTTGCTACATAGGGCTAAGATGGACATATCCCAACTCTCTCTCATCCAGCATCCTTTCCTTTTGTTTTCACCAAGATGCCCTGTGACTGTTCCTGTCTGATCACGTCCCCCACTCTCCTCACCCTGAAGCTAACATCACTGCACTGGCTGGAGTAAGGCCAAAGGTTGTTAAACACTGGTCTAGCCACTGGGTTTAGCTACAGGAGTGAAAGTGGATGAATGCCTTGTGCCCATCCATACCTCTGTAAGAGCTCCTTCTCCTGACATCCCACCTTGGGGCTAAGCCTCCTGCCCTGGCTGTGGTGCTACAGATATAAATCATCTCTCTGTAGCTGGGTAACCCTTTGCTTTAAGGGTCTTTTCCTTTAAGCAAAAGCAGTAGAAACAGTGGAGGGAGTGTGGCTAAAGATGTATTTACTTGAAACATCCAGAGCTCTGAATATATCACTAGCATGGGCCAGAATGGCCTGGGGAACATCTGTGCTTCAGCTTTGCTCAACAAAGACAAATATGTCTCACTCAGTGCTTTGTTCTTATATAAGTTTCCATATTGGTAGAAATAATTCAATGTATCTTGATAATTCTGTTAAGGCAGGCTCACCAGTTTCCCCACTTCAGATTCAATAGTAATTGTGTTGATATTACCTGCAGGTATCTTTGTAAGATAATGCTATTAATGTCACTACTCCAGAAGCTTTATCAATACATTAATTGGTGCAGGAAAGTTGACAGCCTGCCCTTACAAGTGCCTGGCTTTGAGCAACCTGAAACTGAAATGGTTATTTGAAATTATTTTCATTTTTGAGGATAGTGCTCTGCAGAGGGACACCAAGAAGCAGCATCCTTAAATGGCAGCCAGGTTTGCTGAGTGGGTAACTAATGCAATCACTATTTTTGTTTGTTCTTGTGGTTAACACATACCCAAGGGCTTCGGTGAGGATTAGGGTCTCTGTGCTCAGTACCATGTTACAAACAGCTTGCAGTCAAATGTGGATTAATATGTAAGAAAATGAAACTACTCCCTTTCAGAAAAATTGAATTCCTTTCCCAGCAGGTTGATAAGTGACCTCAGACAGAGGTGGTTGAAAAGAAGAGACAGCTGCCATAGTGTGCAGCACAGCTTCCTGATGAGGATCCTCTATCTCTAAAAGACTCCAGCAAGATGAGTCCCTGCAGTAACACAGAGCTTTGGGGGGAAAATGTGCTCCGAGATAGAAACTTCCTGCTCTGTCTTCATTCCTCCAGCACTGCCTTTGCAGACAGGCAGAGCTGATGGTTCCCTGTGGCAGCAGTGGCTGGCAGACTGCCTTGCTTGGACAAGGCACGTGGCAAAGCCCTCCCCAGCCCCTGGTCCCCAGCCCCTGGTCCCCACTCCCTGCCTGGCCAGTCTCTATTGCACAGATGCTGGCAGATACTGTCACAGACAATGATTACTAATCTGTTTCTTCCTCCTCAGCATCAACTAAAGAAGCAAGTCTAGTTCTCCTTCCCAGGCTTGTCCCTTCCCTCTCTCACCTGATCTCCTGTTCCCACTCACAAAGTTTTCAGGTAGATAGCTCAGAGACAACTTAGAAAAACAATCTTCCCCCAAACTGGTGTCTCCCAGTTTTTCCTACAATCTTCCTCTAAATATTTTTTTTTTTTGGTTTTGCAGAATTGAACTTTACCTGTAGTAAGGATGAGCCTTGAGCTGACTTTGCAGTCTTAAGCTCTGCTGAGAGCTGATCCTGAATTGCAGATTTTGCCTGGATTTTGCAGAGCTCTCTGAGGTCTAGACCTCCTGACACTGCACAAAAAGCTCTGAAGAGGTACCACAAAGGGGTAATGAGCACTACTGCCGAGAAAGGTGGTAGAGGCCCCATCCCTGGAAATAGGAATGCTGACGGGGCTCTGAGCAACCTGATTTAGTGGAAGATATCCTTTCTCATTCCATGAGGGTTGGATTAGATGAACTTTAAAGGTCCCTTCTAATCCAAGCTATTCTGTGATTATGCATCTATGAAAGAGACCTGAATCCAGCTGGTCTGGCTTGAGTGTATGGTTGAAATTTTAGGGGCATTGGCAGAAAGAAAAAGAGATGGATGCAACTACCTAATTTTTTTTTTAAATTTTTTTTTTTTTTTAAGATTGCAGTCAACGCAAAGGCATAAGCAACCATAAAGACTACCAGAAGTTGCTCCTATCTTCCATATTGGTAATGTGTGAGGAAGGAAGAGGGGACTCACTGGAAATGTTAGTTGTCTTCATGCCTTTGAAATCTGCTCCATCACCCCTTTCTATACAGGCAGGATTCTAGTCCTGGATGGTGCCATTTGTTATGTTATGAACTATGTGGCAGCAGTTAGAGCACTGATTTAAGATGAGAATTATCTAGGTCTCATCTTTCCCTTGATGCAGGAAGAAATGTTCTCCCATTTCCCAGATCTCCAGCCCTGATTTACTGCATCCTGGATGAGAGCAATCACCAGCTCTTCTTTCCAAGCCACACCAGGGTACAGGCAAGCTGTCAAGAGTCACATGTAAGAGACAGCAAGTGGGGGGAACCATGCATGGTCAGTCCTCAGGCATGTACAAGTTTTGCCATGGCTTTCTCCTAGTTTTTATCTGGTCACTCTGAACTCCACCAGCAGATCTGCCCCAGCGTGGTGCAGCCACAACAGCAACGGGGAAATAGCTGCACCACCCTGGTGGTATGAGAAGTCCTGGCTCATATGGAAGCTGAGAGAGGTTGCAGGTGCCTGTTGGTCTATGCTTGGGTTGCTTTAGGATCAGTAGCCTCAACCATGCTGCCTGCACCAGCCACTGCAGCAAAGAGTGTGAGCAAAACTGAGGCTAAACCTGTGTGGATTTAGCTGTCATCATCCAAATATGAAACTGTTGAAAAGGAGCAGTTTTGACAAACTGGACCAGTGTCTGATATTTGTAAACCAGCATGTGTCTGTGTTCATATTTATTCACACCATTCTTCAATGCTTCAGTTCCTAGATTGGTGTGAGGATAGTTCCTCAGAAATTAATAACTGTTAGAGCTTTGTGGCTCAGTGAGTTGTTTACTTCCTTACATCATTAATACTATCCTTGTAGGGAGGAGGAGTGTTGAAAATAATAAACACTCTTTCCTTCATTAACATGCTGAAGGCTGTGGAAGCAAAGGCAAGACGTGACTGCTAGTTACTGTAGGGCCTCAATATACACAGCTCCCAGCTGGTGCTTCAGTCTATGCTCAGGTCTTTTCTCCTTGCTGTCATAAAAAAGTGATATAATCACACAAGCTCGAGTTTGCATTTTTTTCTGGCATATTGACTGTTCTGCTGTCTGCCTATCTGTATATGTATTGTATGTACATCACTTAGAAAGTATGCTGGATTTCATATATTGGGTGTGGGTATCACTTACAGGAATTCACCCTCAGCACTGGTCCTTGCTGGGGTGCTGGCTCAGTAGGTGGCACTATTTCCTCTGGATTTAGGACCAAATCTGAGTCCCAGCACCATGTGTGGGAGACTTAAGGCCCAGTTTGAGTCAGTTATCAGGGCTGGTTGCTTCTGTGCAGGACATGAAGCAGCACTTCTGGCCATGGGTGAGAGTGGTCTTGACTTTGACATCATAGTCAAAGTTAACTTCTGTAGTTTCATTCTGATTCTATACATCTCTTTTGCAAATTCAGCTGGGTATTGCATTGGTTTTTTACTTTGCAGTCTAAAAACTACTGTCTGGTATTGAATATGTTGTAGTAACTCTCTTAAACTAGTTATTACTAGCTATCCCAGAAATGGCTGCATTCCTACAGTAGAAATGTGTCCCTATACATTCCTCTCCTCATAATGCTGAATCTTAATTAATTGCTGCTTATAAAGTGCTTTCAGATCCCCAGAGGAAAAAAAAAAATTGTATGGAAGTGCAAAGTATTGTTAATTGTTATTTTAGCACTTTAAAAGCATGAACCTGGCCCTGAAAACTAGCCACAAAATAATACACTAATTCCAAATTCTGCATGAGAAAACTCGAGGCCTCAAGGGAATTTGAAAGGTTCCTAATTAGGCAAAACTCACAAGGCAGACAAAAACTGGAAGACAAAGGTTAAACAAAAGAGGCAAGAATATATTTCACAGGAATCCAAAACACAAGTAGAGAAATGCAGTGAGGGACAGATACTTGGTGTGGACCGAGGCCAGGTGCAGATGCACAGGGGAGATGCCTGCACATTAGCATACATCACTCTGCTAAACGTGCTGGGCAAACCCAGGCCTGAGGTAGCTCAGCAACTTCCTTGGAGTGACACCAGGGATTTGCTTGGCCCCTTTTGTTTTGCTGATATCACAAGAGTGGAGACAGGGAATTAGGCTGGCACTGATAACTGCCTGCCATGCACTCAGGGGAGAGGGTGATCATTTGTGTGCTCTTGGCTCTGCCCCTTAGGGTCTTTGGATTTTGTGGGTTTTCCACCCATATTATTATCCTTGCTATTTTTAGAAAATTCTGTCGAGAAAGAACAAGTTGTTAAAAATACTAACTTAAAATAGAAAAAGTGAGTAAAAGCTTTGGGGCCGGATTTACAAGGACAGATCAGGATACTAACAGCCATTTTATGCTCTAAGTCTAAATGTAAATTTTTAAGCTCTCTTCTCTTCCCTTTAGTTAAACTTATTTAAACAGGAACTGTTTAATTCCCTAAATACAAAAGTTTCCACAGGTCAGTTTTTCCAGGTACTATGGCACTGTGCTTGCACAGATAGATCTTCACTTGCAATTTGATGACTGAGGTGCTTAACATCTGCTTCACTGGCAAATTTTCTCTCTTTCCAGAGTACCAAATCCTGAAGCCATCCTTTTCCTCCATATCCCTGCATCTTCTCACAAAACACAGCCAAACACTCCTCCCTGCTACACATGCAAACCCCTGCTACTGTGAGTATCCCTGAGACAAAATCCCTGCTTTGTGTGTTTTGGGACAGAAAGTCACAGCCAGATCTCCCCTCTTTATGGAAACTTTCTGCCCGTGGGGTACTGACTGAGACAGGATGTGGCTGCCTCAGTCAATCCCATAAATTATTCTCAATGTAGTAGAAGCCCTTTCCTTTGCATTTGCAGCTCAGTATGTACAGACTAAGGCAGCCAGCCCTGCCTCTCCTCCAGTGCAGGTAAGGATCCAACCCTCAAGGCTGCAGAATCAACTCTTTACAGCTTCTTGCTCCCTGTGCCTTAATGAATATGTATGTTTTTATTGCAGCATGGAATAGCTCAGGTCCCATGAGCACAGCAAGCAGGGAAATGTTTGATTTGTGAGCCTGAGATAGGGAGCAGCAGTAGTTGAAATTCAGGTGCCACAGGGATTTCTGTACAGGAGGAGAGCCACGGTATCTATATAATTTAGGTACCAAGGAGGTCTGGAAGATGGCTGGTTTGGAAGTTAGTACATAGACCAGCAGTTAGACACCTCCAGCACCCCAGTGAATCAAGCTCCAGAGGCTTCAGCACAGTATGCAATCCATATTCACATATTTTCATTATTCAAAAAGGTTTTTACCTTGCCTGGAAATTAAGCACAAAGGGCCTAATTCTGGATGTTGCATGGATATAACTCTTGGCAACTATCACTGAAGTTTAATCAGTAAAACAAAGTAAAAAAAAGTGTTTCACTTTTGCCTCTTTGAGAATGGGATTTGTTCCATACCTAACCAGATAGTTGTCATCAGTCTGATCCATACACCTGCATAAGAAGGTGTCTCTTGTTTTACCATTGCCACAGCATTTCCTCTTTAGACATTCACTGCATTATCTGAAGGCTCCACAGTTTACACAAGAATAAAGAGCTACTCTTTTCTTGCTAGTCTTTTACTGATGTTACCTGTGCTCAGGATGCAAAAGTCAGTGTTCATTTCCCATCCCTGGAAGTGTTTCAGGCCATGTTGGATGAAGCTCTGGGCAACCAGGTCTAGTGAGAGATGTTCCCAGCCTAGAGCAGGGATTTGCAGCTAGATGGTCTTTAAGGTCCTTCCCAACCCAGACTGTCCTTTGATGCTGTGATGGGTCTATGATTTTCTTGACATAAGACATGGCATATAAATGTAGCACCCTTAAGAAAATGCCACAAATACTTTATGGAGAGGTACAGCATCTCTCTCTTGGGTTGATCTTTGCTTAGTACATGCATGTTTTTAAGGCTAAATATTCCCAAGAGAAGGTTAAGACCAGAGTTGGTTTTCATTTGTTTTCCCCCAGTCAGTCACAGCCCAGGTACTTAGAATAAGGTTTTGTGAGGCAGCTCAGCCTTCAGTTCACAGTCTGCAAAAGTGTTATGTCCTCCCATACATATCCTGTGGTCTAACTGCTTCCCTTGCATTTACTCTGATCTTTGGACCTTGTAGCAACCAGTCTGTATCACTGCAGAGATAAAACCATTAACATACAGGAAGAAAAGCAGAAATGGATGTTTAGTGTCCTAGCTGAGCCTATGTGAGGGACATGGTGGGCCAGCACTGCCAGCAGCAGGGGGATGTGCAGGGATAGGGGCTGGATCCCAGAGAAGTGAGCTGTGAGCTTGCCCACCCTGCCTGTGAAACTTCCCCCTCAGAGGTGAACAAGTGTCATTCCTCTGTAAGATCCACCTCACAAGCCTTTCAGCACAGCTGCCTATCTAGCATGCATTAATTAGAGCATGCTACCATTGCACACACCACACAGCAATCTGGGAGGGGAGTGGGAGAGAGGACCTGATATGTGATGCTAGCTGTGACAGGAGAAAATGGATTGCTTTTCTTCTGTGTTTCAGCCTAATTATTGTACTGAGAATCTGGCTTCTCTGGTGTCTTAGAGCTTTAGGGCTCAGTGCTGAAAGCAGGATAAGTGCCAGTAGCCAGGGAATGGGGTACTTGGTACAAAACAACAAAAACATCGTCATGAAGGCAGGGACCTCCAGGACTCTAATTAGCTCTGGTAGCAGCAGGGCCCAGCTGTGATGCTGAGCACAGATCTGAAGCTTGAAGGGACTGGCCAGCCACAAGCAGGCTCCATAGCTGTGCCAAAAAAGAAGGGAACAGAGGAAAATTCTGCCACAGTGACATGAAAGAATGCTCAGAAGGTGTCTCGGGCTCCTGTGCCAGCTGGCTGAGTGGCTGCAGAGCCTGCATATAAAGACCACTTTCTGGGAAATGGAAAGACATCTATGTTTAATATTAGAGCTTGTGACTCATTTTCTCTATTTGCTACCCCAACTGCATAACCAAACAGAGTCTCTAATCTTCCTTCCTCTGACCTTCAATCATCTGTTGGAAAGACACATCACTCGGATGAAATGGAGAGAATTTATTCAGAAATTTCACTAACCGAGATGAAGCAACCTCTGTGCTGCATTTGTCCATCTCTCCTTGAAGACCAAAGATGAGGTGGGTCACACAAAAGGCAGATTTTTCCATCAGTCTGACCTCACAGTACAGTCTCCATATTTTGTTGAATACAGAAAGCTGATAACCTTATCCTTGTCATGTTTTCACAGATCTGTGCCTCTTTTCATCGTATTCCTCCAGGCAATTCCGTGTCTATTTTGTACTTAACCTCATAGTTTTGATTTGCATAGTAGGTTGCCTATTCCTTTGCTTTTGCACATTTCTTTTGTTTAAGAAAGAATCCCATCCTAATCCCTTGAATTTGCCCATGATTCTGTCATTAATCCCACATGGAAAAAAAAAAAGGTGCAAAATATATAAAAATCTCTCAGAACTCAGAGAAAAGTGTATCCCAAAGAACATCAGTGTTAAATACTGTTGTTTACCCATGCACTCCAAATGCATTAATAGGTTAGAAAATGGAGATGAGTCTAGGTTAAACAGACAGCTTTGTCACTTTGCAGATGACAGGCCTTTAGACTTACAAGATAAATAAGACAATTCAAGCATGCCTTTACCACTCAACATATTCCTCCTTATGTTCTTACAAAAGCTTATGCAATTGTGTACTGATGTAAAAGGCACTTGCTTGCCTGTGATTATTTATGCAATCAGTAAGAAAAAATTTGTGATGAACTAGACTCTGTGGGTCAGCCTCTGATCATTCTAATTTGAATGTTGGATGAAGAAAAAAATGTCACAGGCAGCCAGTATGCTGGAAAAGAGAAGATCTGTAGGGTCAGTGACAGCAGACTGGCAGTGGGTTGTCACAGTAGACTTTGCTGGTTATATGCTGTCTTTCTGTGAATCATCTGGTCTTTTGCTCCTTGATCACAGGCTTAGGCTCCCCTGCATGCAAGGCAGATGCCTCATTTGTGGGTACCAACAGGAGTCATGTCTAAGACGAATGTTGAACTGCTCGGATCTGTTAAAACTGAGAAACTTCTGGGCACAGCTGAAAATACAACATGAATTGCCTCAGGAACACTGGTGCTCGAGGCTGTGATGCCTGCAGATTTTTAGGTGCCCCTTGATTTCATGAAGAGATGGGGAGACATCAGTGGTTTGATGTCTGGCTGGTATCTGGCAGTGAACAGAGCGCTGGGCTCTCATGAAATCCCAATTTATGATTTTGTGTCTGGTTTGGGCTCCAGCTGAAGAAGGATAGGAAGAAACTGCAGCAGGTGTAATGGAGGACTACCAAAATGGCACGAGGTTGGGAGCTCATGGCTCACAAGAAGAGGCCAAGAGAGTTGAGTCTGTCCTGCCTTTGTGGAAACAAGGCTAAGGGACATATTTGTAACTAAAAGGACTTGATGGGCAGCTGCAAAGACAGAAGACTCAAAGCCTTCTTTGTAGTTCCAGGCACTATAAGAAGGGCAAAGACCACAAAATGAGATTTGGGGTTTCAGTCTGAACATTAAGAAAAGATTTCAGCAGGAGGCACAGCAGCAGAAGAGCTCACCAGAAATGTTGTTCAACTTCCCTATTTTGAAGTTTGCATATCTCACCTACAAAAAGCCACAGGCTGGTCCCTTGTGGGTGATGAGCAGAATGATGGAGACTAGAGATCTCTAGATGTCCATTGCAACCAGCATTTCTGTGATTCTGTGATTTGGAAGACTTGTAGCACATTTTGTAGCTCAAATGCAGTTCCAGACTTCTCAAGTGAGACTAAGTCAGAGCAGGAGACTAGAATACAAAGAAAGGAGAGCAAAAGTTTTGTTCTAAAAACCAGTGCACCAGAAAATGGAAAGAATTGTATCCATATGCTATAGCAATCTGAGAAGATGTGCCATTACTTTGAATGGGCTGACTGTGAATTTCTCATCATGATGTGAAGAGTTAGGGATAACTTCAGAAGGAGCCTGCTGGAAGGAAACTCTGCTTGCTGGAGTGGTGAAAATCTGCCTCTCAGCTGACAGCAGAACAAAGTCTTTCTATGTTCTAAAATGATTCTCACAGAGACCAAGGAGTGAGTGTGTGTGTGTGGGGCCCCTTCTATCTCTGGAATAAAATGTTGGGGAGAGAGAAGGAAATACCTTGAGGAGAGAAGTCAGCATTAATTTTACTGTTATTGTGTTTTGGAGTGAGCAATACTGAAGTCTTAGGCTTGCAGATGTGGTGATAGCCCCCAGTTTAGTCTGCAACAAAGAAGTCTGCTGTGCACACACACACACACACACACATATCTACATCTTTCAATCTTTCAAATACCCTCTAGCACCACTCACCACATACTTCCTATGTGATGAACACATTCCTGTTGAGTGGGCAAAAGTGGCATTTCCAGTTTTTGCTGTACTCCAAGTCTTTGACCGTGTGGGCTGGCAGCTGCATGGGGAGCACAGGGTGCACTCCATGTCACCTAATCCCACATGTCAAACTGACGAAGGAAATTGCAGCTATGGCAGGCACACAGCAGTGTGCATGAGTATGAAACCTAAAAAAGAAATAAACTTGTAGATCTCCATGTGTCTATTTAAATACAATATTTTATTCCATTCTGTGTAGCTTTTTATACAGTTCTCATCACCATAGCAACAGAGGTCCAGCTCTTCAAATGGAATTTAGGTATCCTTCAGCACCCAAATCTGTCAGCTGGGTGCTATTGCAGTCACAAAAAGATTATTAAGCTTCCACACACTCCTGTGTTTATTCAGAGTTCCTGGATACAGGTGCTGCCCATAGCTGAGAATATGCTAAGTGTTCCAGCTCAAGCTGAAACAAGAATTAAAGATCCCCAGATGCAGAATTTCCTCACTTCACTATCCAGTACCTTTGAAACGCTGGGAAGATGATTAAATGAGCTGTGGTTCACCCGGTGGACAGCCTAGGGACAAATAGGGCCCTATATTCATTTTTGCCTCTGCCAGTCTTGCCACCCTGGCAGGCCCCTCCAGCTTGCTGGTTAAAGAACTGATGTGTGACAGGCAGGTTCAAATTTTGCTCTGAATCATTTGATGCAGAGAAATATGACTCCTCTTCCCACATCCTACTATAACCCTCCTGCCAGCTCGCCCTGTTTGAATGAACATGCTCAAGCAAAAAAATTTCCTCTGCAGAACACCTTCTCCTCAGGGGAATGGTTCGAATTTTGCCTCAAATGAAGCAAAACCAGGGAACTGAGCTGGAGTTTCCTGCAGTGCAAGATTAACAATCATCTGTCGTGGTTTGGTTCCATTATCTTTTTGCAAAGGGATGTATGTATGCAGGGGGGTTTTTAAAATATACATATTTCTGTGCATATAAATTGTGTCCCTCTTTGCATTCTTCTACTTGGATGAATAGTGTGTGTATACTTAGCAGCATTGCCCAGACTTTGCATGCATAAATATTGTTGTGTACATTTTTTATTCCCCCTCTGTAAATGGCTGGATATATGTGGAATGCAGTGACGTTTATGCTCAGGCAGTGTGCAGGGCTGTGTGTGGATGTGCCCTGTGTGATGGGGGAAGGGGATCTCCTCGACACAACACTTATTAGTATCATCAATCACTGGGGATGTCATTTCCAAATTCCCTTTCCCTTACCTAATTTGCTAAACCTAATTCTTTATCACACTAAAAAACCCAGCATGAGAGATGGAAGTGATAATAAGAGATGGCTTGCTCTACTGTACAGGGGCAACGTCAGCCTGGCACCTTCTAGAGGGATTTCCCATTTTCTCTCTCTTTCCATGTAGGGTGCTCTGTATCTGCTCAGCCCAGAGCAATTAGAAGCCCATTGCATCCCTATTTTACTGTGGCTTTATTTACTTCTGGCTCCTCAGTGAGCTCTTTAGTTGCTGGAGTCCCTAAGTCAAGCATTTTGCTTGATTTGTCTGCTGGTGCTTTCTTGGCTTATTTGCTAATGCATCCAGTTCAGGACACCTCCAAAATGCACTTCATTAATCTCAACAACCTAAGGCTATATATTTTTTTTCCAAGTCTGGCACTAAATTAGGCAAAGACCTTTATCAAAAACTTGCCTTATTGAATTTGCCAGTCCTGTCCTACTTGTGCAAATAATTGCATGTCTGTAAAACTTGGAGGAAGGAAAACAGCAAGCCATGTGTGGAATCTAAACTACTGACTCAAAACTCCCATCCCTGCCATGGACAGTGCCAGGATCTCATCCTATATGTGCTGTCACTTCCATTCCATATGCAAGTCCTCTTCCTGTCAATGAATTTAACTCACCAGAAATCATTGATTTCCCTGGGTTTGTTCACAGGATTGTCCTACACACAGACTCCTAATGGAATTAATGGATCTGCATCCTGCCCACATAGATTATAGCACTGGATTTGGGCTCAATTATTCATGGACGTGACTTTGTTTCACCAGCAGACCTTAAAAAGATACAGCATCTTCTCTCAGTTGTCAAAAAGAAGATGCCAAAGAAAGAGAACAGAAACATACGAAAACTATAATAGTAAGGCAGGTCAGAAGCCTTAGGAGGAGATGACCTCCAAAATTTCAGGCACATTAAGGGGGAAAAAAACCCCAAACAAGCTGTTTTTCGTAAAGCAGGGAAGGTGCATCCAGTGTGTAAAGCTTTTAACACCAGCATAAAGAATCAGTGAAGCCTGACTCTTACATTTGATGAGAAATGAGTAAGACTCAGAATACAAAGTTGTCACCAATTAGCAGCATCTCAGCTAAAAGTGTGAATATTTTTAGAAAACTGAAAGGATTCAAGACTTATTTTTAAACAAAGAATGGGTTTTAATCAGATGAAGAGATGGATATTAGGAGGGATGCTTTACAAAGATCCTTTGGGAATTTGGTTGCTTAGTGCCAGGAGGAATGGTACTTAACTCTTTTTTTTTTAATAGTTTTTTTTTTTTCACTTTGAACATCTGTAATTCCCCCAGTGACTACACAGTCCCTTGAGCTAGACCATTGGGACTGGGACTCCCTGTTCAGATGCTGTCATGATGACATCAGTCTTGGTGGGAGCACAGGAAACATCATTGTGGATCAAGGCACACCAGGCTGGAGCTTCACCAAAAGCAGAGTGTTTATACAAGTCCAGTAAAACTGACCACACTAGGGAAGGTCCTACTCCCAATGAAAAAATATGAAATGTGAAAAAAGCTGAAAAATCACCAACTCAGGCTGAGAGCAGTCTGGATTTACTAGAAAATTGGGAGAGAATGTTTCTGACACAGAATCTCCCATAACAGGAGATGTGCAATGTGGGGTCTACTTTGATACCTGGATTTGTGGTGTTGCTCCTCACTCACCCTGAGCACCTTCCAGGCAGTCAGGCACCAAAAGCTTTGTTACTTGAATGCCCCAGGGGCAGCAGCAAGAATTCCAACCATGAACTCTGCTATTTGCCCAGAGGTTCTGAGACCCCCAAAACTGCTGTTCCTTTACAGAGAAGGTACTTGTTTGCTTAGCTTCCTCTCTGAAAGCCATGTTCAAACAGCAACAGCTGAAAAAAAAAAGGCTTAAACAAGGTATTTGAAATTGCAAAAGCTCTTCTGAGCAGGGATTGACTACTACACTTAGCAGTGCTCTGTACTCAGTTCTTGGTTGGCTTTTAGGCAGCTCTGTAAAACTTATTCTTCAAGGAAAATATAAAATCTTTAAAGGCTAGAAAATTTCAGTATTTCTATGTGAGAAGTATCTAACATAAGTAAAACTTCTGCTTGCTACAACCCAGATATTTATGGTAAATGTGCTCTGATCTTGTGATTTCACACCAAAAGGGATTCATGCCACTGCCAAATATCCAAGGAAAGGCACCATAAATCTCCTTGTGTCCCACTGAATACCCATAAAAAACCCTACCAGATTAGGTCTTTTCTAGAGCTGTAAGTACCTAATGGAAATGCTTTTTAGCACAGGGAGGCTACAAGGAATGCAGCAAAACTTTAGCACTGAAACTGTGAGTTTCTTTTCAATGGCTGTTTGTCTCCCCAGATCCAGAACTACAACTCCTCCCTACAGGAAATGCTCCAATATTCAGATTGTCTGAGGAGTATGGGTATTGTTTTAGCCTTTTGTAGAAGAGCTAAAGAGTAAAATATTTAAATAAATTGTAAGTCTAAAATTATATGTGAGTAGACACAGATAGTAAACCTCAATTCCTGCATATTTTGTGAAGGTTGGGAGAAGTTTTTTTTGCATAAATCTGCTATAAGAAAACACTTAAAAACATTTCACTATGTAATGTGGCCCTATCTGCCAGAGGCAAAGGAGCAAACCCTATACAGAAGATGAATTTGAGAGCTATTTATCTTAGCTAGATCATAACAACCAACTGCAAAGATGGACAAAGCTCTTGTCTCCAGTGACTGGGTTTCCACTCCTCCAGGGCAGGTAGAATTTAGCCAAGTCTCTGTGTTTTTTCAGTCTGTAGAATATTAAAGAAGATGAAAAATTGTTGCAAAGATACAACTTTCTTGCATACTTTGAAACTAAACAATATTATACTCCATGACATAGAATTTTTTTGGCAGTTAAGTGTCTTATTATTCACAGTTGGCCTTCATCAATCACTGTAGTCCTGTAAGACCATTTAATACTGTGCCTGGTAAATTTTCTCAACAAGTCTGGAAGATTTGTTGTATTTAGATCAATACCACAGCCATTTGGTTGGCCTGTACTAAGAAAAATATTACTTTTGCAAATCCACCAAGTCATGTACTGAGGCGCCATTCAAGCTAGGAAGGTTATGAAGGCAGTTGTCCCAGTCCTCCTGCTGCTCAAAGGGCTGTGCAATAATTTTGGCCCAGGAGCCAGCTGTAGGCTGATTTAAAATATCAGCAACTTTCACCTTGGTGTAAGGTTTAGTGAAACTCATTGTTTTTAATTTGCAGCTTTGAGAAGTGTAACCATCTATGTTTTATAGATTTTTCTTTTCCTGTGAGGAAACTCATCAACTTTGATGTCTGTAACTATTGATTCTCTGCATTAAGGGATTGGTAAAACAGATTAACCACAATAGCGTGTTAATTAAGACCATGTTTCAGCTTTCCAAAATTACTCTGTTTTTGCAGAAAGCTGATGAATTGACTGGCATTAGAGACCATCCAGCACAAGGAGCCAGAAGGTACAGATCACAGGGGAAATCATGCACGTACCCAAGAGAAGTTTTGGAGAGAGTGCAATCCCATTTTCACGATGTCCTGTGTGGGTGTGTTGTGTCCAAACCTTTAGTGAGGCTAACAGGATATTCTGCATATGCACAGCCTGTCAGATCTTCAGCCAGGCCGAGACAGGATTTGCCATGCATGAAAATTCCAGGAGGAGGGGTCAAGACTAGAAACAGGGCCTTGTCCCACAGAAAGATGTTCTGCCACACAAAGCCAGTCTATCAGCCCAGGAACCTCTTCAGGTTTTCTGTATTACTTTCAACTAAAGCAATAATTTGCCTCCTTCCATCTTTCATGCCTCTTGTGCAGTCAGGCTTTACTCTTTGGAGAAAGCTTGTGGTGGGTTTGTGCCTGGTCCAGAGGGTGCTAACCTGAGCTGGGACATCACCATGGCTGCCCCTGGGTAAATACCTCTACTCTGCTCTTGTGAGATTCCCCCTGGGGTGCTGTGTCCAGTTTGGGGGTCCCCAGCATCAGAAAGACATGGACCTGTTGGAGTCAGTCCAGAGGAGGCCACAAAAATGATCAGAGGGTTGGAGCACCTCTCCTAGAAAGACAGGCTGAGAGAGCAGGGCTTGTTCAGCCTGGGGAAGAGAAAGCTTCAGGAGGACTTTAGAGCTCCTTTCAGTCCCTAAAGGGGCGTATAAGAAAGATGAGGAGGGAGGCTTATCAGGGTTTGCAATGACAGGACAAGAGGTAATGATTTTAAAAAACAAGGGTAGATTTAGATTTGATATAAGGACACATTTTTTTATGGTAAGTGTAGAGAAACACTGGCACAGATTGCTCAGAGATGTGGTAGATGCCCCATGCCTGGAAACATTAAAGTTCAGGTTGTACAGACTTTCAGAGCTACCTGATCTAGTTGAAGTTATCCCTGCTTACTGCAGTAGAGATGGGCTTTTAAGGTTCTTTCCAACCCAGACTGTTTGACAAGCCAATGATTCTGATGCAGGCTGGTAGTTAGTGCTGCTATTCATTCAAGTTTCACTTGCATTGAAGTGTTAGTTCTGCAAATGCCCAGTGCTCTTCTGATGTATTCAGTCAGAGAAAATGATGAGAGTTTGCTTTTTATGCAGTGATGTGGATTGCTTTTTAAGCTATTCTGTCTGGGAGTGAGAAGAAATTGAATCAATGTCCAAGGGGTGTCTCTGGTGGTAGATCAGGCTGATCCACTGCCAGACAGTGCCATGTGGGCAGAGAGTCACCTCCAGCAGCAAAACCCCCTCTCCTTTTCTTCCCCACCCTCATTACCTAGTGCAAGGATATCCAGCAGACTCTTGCCCCTCTTGACATCATGCAAGCTGGAATGTTTTTTGTCCAAAAAAACCCACCAGTATTGTTAGCACAGCACTTCAAGGTCATGTACCTTGCTGTACCCAGTTATTTCATTTTCATTTGGATATGTAAAAAATCTGAGGAACATGAGCTGTACAGCTTTTGAATTTTGTTTAAAAATACATCTTTCCTGGGTAGATGGAAGTATGCTAAATGTGTGTATCTTTTAGAAAAAGCCTCAATTTTATTATTGCTATGATTTCCCACTTTTACTATTTTCTGGAAGGAACAGGATTATTTTGTTCAGAGATTATTTTAGCTGGCTCTATCCATTTTCCTTCCCCCCTCCCCAGAAAGCATTCCTTTAATAACAGTTGTTTTTTCTTTGCAACTGCTGGGAAGAGGAGTCCAATAAACCCCTCCTTAGGTTCCTTCCAGAAATAAAATAAAAAACCCATCTTGGCTGTCATTCAGGCCTGCCTTTTCATTAATTCTATTTCAATGTATTTTATGTGACCGTGTGCCTGCCTTTGCAACAGCAAGGAATCTCAGTGGGATGGAGCAGCTTAATCGATCAGCAATCCTGGTCACCCAGAAAGAGTGTTAATTGGCCTCAGTACTTGAAGCATGTGACACTGCCTGACCTAATCATCAGAACTGGAGAAGTCAATAAATTAGAGGAGAAAATGCAGATGGATAAAATAAAGACCCAGCTCTATACAACACGCTGTGAACATCGCTCCTGAATAGTGCTATATGGAAAAGCCAAGTTAAGCATTTTCTGGATAAGGCCCAGGGGAGCTAAGAGCAAGAATAATTTCATGTTTTCAGAGTTTCACCTTTTAGTCTTCCATCACGTACACTTGATATGTTTCAGCAATTTGTCTGAAATCTCCTAACTGAACCTGTGAAAATTATTCATTCTCTCACTCTAATAACCAGCAGTGTAGCTTGCCTCGCTCCTGCACTCCCTGGGGAGGGACTGAGGCTGGCCAAGCCAATATGACCTGGCCAGGGGTTTGGCAGGGACATGCCCAGGCTCACCTCCTTCTGAGAGAGGAGCATTGTTCCCACAAAATTTGATGTCTGGGTTAAATACTGCAGGTGAGTTCTCAGCTCCCTCTGCCTCCATGGGAGCAGGTTGGCTTTGTCACAGGGTCCAGCATTTAACTACTGATGGGCAAATAACTTCAGGCTGCTAATTTAGACCCAGGCAGAAGCTGGTGGGAACCTCCCACAGAACAGCCCAGGAAGGAGAGTGGATTGCCTTTGGAGATACCCTGGGCAATCCACTGCCAGGGCAGTGTCCTGGCAGCCTTATTAAAAGTGTTCCCTTCCCTATGCTGCAGGAGGAGGACTTTGCTCCCTGGAGCCAGCAGGGGTGATTTTCCAAGTGTTGGCTGCAAAGGAAGTCGAAGGTGCAAGCCCAGGCTGTCCCAGTAAACATGGAAAGGACTGCCCTAGTGACTGAAGCATGTGGGATGTAGGCCCAGGCAGAAGCTGGTGGGAGAGAAGAGTTCAGAGTCCCAAACCTGCCCTCTTATGTGGAATGGCTGTGTAGGCATAGAACCCTCAGCACCCCTTCTGTGGGACTAGGCAGTGTCAGGATTGGATGTGGAATAATAAAGCTCTTTGTCCTGCCTGCTCCAAAGGCAGTGAGTACTGTAGTGAGACCCAAACCTTCTCTTACATGTTCAGAAAAAGAAGGAAATTAATATAATTATAATTATGCCCAGTAAATGCATCTGTCAGGCAATGAGTTAAAGAGAGGATGGTGTAAGGTGTATCACTGTGCTGGTTTTGTCTGGGATAGAGTTAATTTTCTTCACAGTTTCTAGTATGAGGCTGTGTTTTGGATTTGTGCTGAAAACAGCATTGACAATGTAGAGCTGTTTCTGTTATTGCTGAGCAGGGCCAAACACAGAGCCAAGGCCTTTTCTGCTTCTCAAATCACCCTGCCAGCAAAGGTGGCTGGAGGTGCACAAGAAATTGGAAGGAAACACAGCCAGGACAGCTGACCCCAGCTGGGCCAGGGGGTATCCCACACCACATGGCATCATGCTCAGTACATAAAGAGGGGGGAATAGGAGGGAGTGGAGAACGTTTGGAGTGATGGTGCTTTGCTTCCCAAGTCACTGCTATGTGTGATGGAGCCCTG
>VYZP01079051.1:1359-26843 GCA_013400635.1 Hypocryptadius cinnamomeus | reverse complement strand
TTTCCCTCCTGCAGGATCTGGGATCCCTTTTTCTTCCTGCAGGATTTGGGATCCCTTTTCCCTCCTGCAGGAGCTGGGATCCTTTTCCCTCCTGCAGGAGCTGGGATCCTTTCCTTCCTGCAGGAGCAGGTTTCCTCTCCCTGAGTGGCTGCTCTCATGTGATCTGTGCTGTGATTTCCTTCCCATCTGATTTCCATTTCCACACATTTATTTTCCTGGCAGCTCTGGGTGTCCTGAGCACGTTGTTCATGCCCAGGCCTCCCTTTTATGGCCCAGCCCGTGGTATATGGCACAGGATGATGGAATATGCCTTTGCCCTAAAAATCAATGTTTTATTCCTCCCCCCTCCCACCAGGAAGCTCTCCCAGATACAAGTATTGATTGTTGAGCTAAAAGCCGTGTTTAGATCATAATTGCCCTTTAAATCAGCGGGGTTGGGGGGTTTGCACCATAATTGCTCTTTAATTCAGTGGGGTTGGGGGGTTTAGAGTCTAATTGTTCTTTAATTCAGTGGGGCTCATGGATTTGTGCTTAATTGCTCTTTAAATCAGTGGGGCTGGAGGGGTTCACTTTAATTATTCTTTAATTCAGTGGGGTTGGGGGGTTTTTCACTAAAATTCCTGTTTAATTCAATGGGGCTGGGGGGGTTTTATTTTGATTTTTTTATTTTGATTTTGATTTTTGTTTTGATTTTTTCCTTTATTTTTATTTTTCCTTTTATTTTTCCTGTGGGTTTTTTTTTAAACTTTTATTTTTATTTTTTACTTTTTATTTCTTTTGATTTTGATTTTCCAAGCCCTGCTGCTTTCTCATCTGTATTGTTGTCAGCTTCAAGCAAAGCTCTTTTATCTCTCAACCTGTGTTATCTGCAAGGCCCAGAGCTGAGCAGATCCTGCCCATCTGGGGCTCCTCCAGAGCACAGAGCTCACCCCGGGCCCATTTCACCCTCCTGGGTGATGCTCAACGATAAAAACCCAACCCCAGGGGCCTCTGGAGAGGGGAGCGAAGCTGGGATTTCTTCCCTTCAAAGGCCTGGGCTGGATGTGTGGCAGCAGATGGTGTGAACTGCCTGAAAGTCGGGCTGAATTGCCAATTAAGTGTAATTAAAACGGGCCTTATTTATTTGTTTGGCTGCCAAGGGGCTGGGCCCCGGTGCCTTCCCTGCTCCCAGGAGCTGGGAGGGGATTACAGGAGATGCTGGGATTTCAAATCCATCCTGGAAATGGTTGTGGGGCTTTTTCCAGCCAGGATCCCTCTTTGGGGTGGGAATGGGGGCAGTCCCCAGAGTCCCATCCCAGGAAGAGGCATTTTGGGGGATTATTTTGGTTTTGTTTGAAATGGTGCTCAGAGCAACCTGGGATAGGGAAAAATCCCCTGCCCATGGCTGTGGGGTGGAATGGGATGAGCTTAAAGGTCTCTTCCAGCCCATCCCATGATTCCATCCCTTCCCAGGTGGATCTCAGCAGCTTTCCATCCCTTCCCAGGTGGATCTCAGCAGCTTTCCCTGGGCAGTGAGGTGGCTCAGGGGTATTGGCCGTGCCCTGGGTGCCAAATCCCTGCAGAACCTCCATCCTTTCCTGCTCCCTGCCGGTGTTTTCCTGGAGTGGGGTTGTCAGACACATCCAGATCCCCTGTGCAGGGAGCAGAGGTGCAGCAGAGCAGCCTGGGGTGCTGAGTGTGAGGGTTTTTCCGTGGAAAGGCAGCTGAAGGCAGTTTGGAGTGATCCTTTATGGGAACACACAGGGAAATGGAACGAGGAGGATTTTTCTCCATGTGTGCTCCCGCCCTGCTCAGCTCCAGCTGAGTCATCCCTGCATTCCCACCTCGGGCTCAGGGACATCCATTTCCTTTGGATTCTGAGGAGGAAAAAGAACCCAGCTCCTTCTGCCACAAACCCCAGGCATGGTTCAGATCCCCATTTTTTTATGGAATGGATTTTGGGGTGGTGTTTGCTGCCCTCCCCCAGCTCTGGGGGATTTAGAATTGGTGTGAGGATGTGCCTGGGATTTGGGCTTTGGAATTGGTGTGAGGGTGTGCCTGGGATTTGGGATTGGTGTGAGGATGTGCCTGGGATTTGGGATTTGGGATTTGGAATTGGTGTGAGGATGTTCCTGGGATTTGGAATTGGTGTGAGGATGTGCCTGGGATTTGGGATTTGGAATTGGTGCGAGGGTGTGCCTGGGATTTGGGATTGGTGTGAGGATGATGCTGGGCATGGTTTTGTCCCCTCTGTGGGGGCAGATGATGTCCAAGCCCTGGAAACTGGCGTGTCCTTCCTGCAGGGCTGGAGTGAGGGAATCCTGCTGGTCCTTCTGGAGCCACCCTGGATTTCTGGGCTGGAGCCACAGCCTGTTCCTGCTTCTGCCAAAGACAGGAGTTCTCATTTCACAGCTGTTCATCCCAGATCCATAAATCAGAGTTTATGGAATGAAAAATCCCATGCCCTGAGCCTGAGCCTTGTCTTCCTGAATCCTCCCTTTGGCCACGTCACTCCCAGCCCTGGCTTTGCCTTTATCCCTAAAATAGGACCATGGAACACTGAACAGGGCTGGAGAGAGCTGCACTTGGAATAAAAGCGGGATCCTGTCAGAATTCCTGTGGGAAGTGGCTCCTGCTCAGCCAGCAGGGCTCTCTTCTGTTCCATTTCCCTCCCTGGGGGTGTTTTCCTGCTGCAGGTTTTCCCTGCAGTGGGAGATGGGGAATCTCCTGCTCTCCTCCCCGTGGGGTTTGTTGGGATCCAGCCCCTCTGTGGGGACTCAGGGATGTGGTGGGATCCCACCACCAGCTCCTCTCCAGGCTGTCCTGATCTCTTCCCACCCCACAACCCCTTTGAAATCCAGTTTGTGTGCAGAAACCCTACAGCTCTGCTGGAATTGGACCCTTGTGGATCAAGGGGGGTGTGTGTGGTTCCTTCAGGGTGTGTGGTGCCACCAGGGTGTCCCACTCCCAATCCCACCTGCCTGGATGATGGATTGTGCTCCTGGAAGCAGCCTCATGCTTTGGTTATTCCTGGAGAACAGGCAAAAATCCAATCTGTTTGTCCCTCCAGAGGGAGCTGGCATTGATTTTGTGAGTCCAAGGGCTGAGAACAAAGGAGCACTTTATTTATTTTCCTCAGAAATCGATTCCTGATTTTATTTTCCCAGCCCTGAGAGGGGCCCCTTTTCCCAGGTGTGTGCCAGCCCCAGACTGGGAAGTTGGTGCTGCTTCCCTGTGCTGGGTGGGGGATGAGGATGGCAACTCCAGATGTGTCTCTCCAGATGTGGATTCATCCCAGAGCACTGGGAGCTGCTGAGCAGCAAATGCAGCCTGGCACTGGAGGAATTCCTTCTAGGAACTGCCTTTCAAGGAGCTGGTGTGCAGGGAGAAGGAGTTTTAAACTGCCAGAGGGCAGGGTTAGGTGGGATACTGGGAAGGAATTCCTGGCTGGGAGGGTGGGGAGGCCCTGGAAGAGAATTCCCAGAGCAGCTGTGGCTGCCCTGGATCCCTGGAAGTGTCCAAGGCCAGGCTGGAACAGCCTGGGACAGTGGGAGGTGTCCCTGTGGAACTGGATGGGCTTTGAGGTCTCTTCCCACCCAAATCCTTCCATAATTATGGGCACTGCTCCATTGGGCACTTCCATCTCTACTTAAACCTCTGGGATTTAATGTTTTTATTAATTTATTTTAAAATCAATTTAATTAATGTGCAAGGAGAGTTTTCCAGCTGAAGGCACCATGTCCTTTTGGAATGCAAGGGGCAGCAAGGTGACTTTGGGTAGTGGGAATGCCAGGAGGAAAGAAAGAGAGGAATTATGGAGAGCAAGAACTGAGCTGCTCATCCTGTCGCTGCTTTGGGAGGAAATGGTGAAATCCAAGTGGGAATAACCACAATTCCGTTCTGGGATCCCAACATCTGGGATGTGTGGCTGCTCCTGGAGCCTGTGCCAGCCCCAGTTCCTGCTCCCTGGATTTCCAGACTTCAGCTCTCCTTACAAAAGACAGGCAGGAGGGAAGGGCACGGGGAAGGTGAGCTGGGAATAACGTGGCAATAAATGGATTAAATCCATGAATGGGGAGAAATGCTGGGCAGGGGGCACAGCTGGGGTGTGTGCAGGTGTTCCTGGGGGTGCTGGGATGGTGGCAGGAATATTTGGGAATGGCAGGATCCTGTGGAAATGGCAGGAGAAGGCTCTGGGGCTGCTCAGGGGGCAGCACCAACCCATCCCCAGTTCCAGGCTTATCATCCCAGCCTGGTGCTGCCTGGTTCCTTAACAGCTCCTGATAAATCCCACTTTCCTTTTCAAGTGCTTATGAGTGGTTTTTCCTGGCTTCCCTCAGAGACTCTCTGTGTCTGATCCTTCTCCCATCAGAAGCTGCTCCCTGCCAAGGCTGGGAGACGTGAGCAGGGCTCAGCCCTCGGAAATGAAGTGATTAAATTAACTGGGATGTGTAAAATTCCAGCATCAAATGATTCAGCCAAGCACTTCATCTGCTGGGAACTCTTTCAGGAGCTCTTGGAAGGAGCAGGAGTTGGTTTGCTCAAAGGACCTGGTGCATGTAATGACACTGAGCGTGGTGCTGCTGCTCCTGCCCCAGGAATTAATCCTCAAACACGGAGCTGTGAGGTCAGGGAGGCTTTGGGAATTAGTTCTGTGTGCTGCCAGGGACCAGCAGCACCTCGTGTTGTCACCACGTGCTGTGTCACCTCTGGGTTTGCTCCTTCACTGGGAGCAGCCCCGGTGGCACCATCACCGTGAGGTGCTGGGCCTTGCCAGGGAATTTCCCCCACCCAGTGGGGAATTTTGGGGGTGCTGGAGCTCTTTTTGGGCTGGATTGGTCCTGGAGTGATGTTTGA
Organism: Hypocryptadius cinnamomeus; assembly: GCA_013400635.1. Taxonomy (NCBI): domain Eukaryota; kingdom Metazoa; phylum Chordata; class Aves; order Passeriformes; family Zosteropidae; genus Hypocryptadius; species Hypocryptadius cinnamomeus. Next base: position 22,007 of record VYZP01079051.1, on the reverse strand, counting down.
GAAGGGATTTGGATGTGGGGCTCTGTGTGATGTTTGAGGAGGAATTTAGGGGTCAAACTCTGAGTGATTTTTTTGTGGTGGGATTTGGGTGTTGTGCTCCAAGTGACATTCAGGAGGAATTTGAGTGTTGGGCTCTAAATGATGTTTGGGGTGGGATTTGGGGGTCAAACTGAGGTTTTTTTGCACCAACAAAACTCTGATGTTTCGAGGAGGAATTTGGGTGTTGGGCTCTGAGTGATATTTGGGGTGGGATTGGGGTTTTGGGCTCTGGTTGATGTTTGAGAAGGGCTTTGGGGGTTGAGCTCTGAGTGATATTTGGGATGGGATTGAGGTTTTGGGCTCTGGTTGATGTTTGAGAAGGGCTTTGGGGGTTGAGCTCTGAGTGATATTTGGGATGGGATTGAGGTTTTGGGCTCTGGTTGATGTTTGAGAGGGCTTTGGGTGTTGAGCTCTGAGTGATATTTGGGGTGGGATTGGGGTTTTGGGCTCTGGTTGATGTTTGAGAAGGGCCTTGGGGGTTGAGCTCTGAGTGTTTTTTTTGTGGTGGGATTTGCTCCAAGTGCCATTCATGAGGAATTTGGGTGTTGAACTCCCTGTGTTTGGTGACTGGGACCCCAGTTTGGTGCAGGAAGGAGCTGATGGGGCCAGTGCTGGTGCTGGCATGGTCCAGTTGGTGCTCTAGCACCCTCCAGGTTCCAGCCAGACCCCAGGAATAATCCATGGGAACAAGGGGGAGTCAGTGCTGCTGAAGGGAACAGCCTTTTCTGGGAGCTCCTGTGCTCCATGGAGACCCCAAACAAACCCTGACTCTCTGTTTATGTTCCTCTGAAAGCCTCAGCGCAGGCAGGCACCTCTTTGATCTGCCAAAAATGTTGGAAAATGAGTTTTTTCCTTGTGGGGGCCTGCAGTCACACACCCTGCACAGGGGGGTCCTGGCTGTCCCATTCCCACTGAATCCCAGGGCTCTGGAGCATGGGAAGCCTGTGCTCTCTGCTCAAGCACCCTGAGCCTTCCTAGCAGTAAATAAAAGCTATTTTTAAAAAAATCCTTATTTTGACCATAGTTGGGCAGCTCCAGGGAGCCTCTTTTCCAGCATTTTTGTTGTGTGAGTGTAACCTTGCCGAGGATTGGGTTTGCCCAGCTTTGGGGGCTCATTTCCAGCTTTGGGGGCTCATTTCCAGCTTTGGGGGCTCATTTCCAGCTTTGGGAGCTCATTCCCAGCTTTGGAGGCTCATTCCCAGCTTTGGGAGCTCATTCCCAGCTTTGGGAGCTCATTCCCAGCTTTGGGAGGCTCATTCCCAGCTTTGGGGGCTCATTCCCAGCTTTGGGGGCTCATTTCCAGCTTTGGGAGGCTCATTCCCAGCTTTGGGGGGCTCATTCCCAGCTTTGGGGGCTCATTCCCAGCTTTTCCCTGGCAGTTTGGTTTGCAGCTCTGGTGGGATCCCCCCTGCCAGAGGTGTGGATCCCAGGATTGCACCTGCCTGGGAGCCCGTGGGATGCAGCTCTCCCCGTACCTGTCTGCAGCCATCCCCCAAGACACGCTGTGCCTAATTACTGGCACTAATTAAAACCTCTTCTGGAGGTGGGAGATAAGAGCAGCAGCGTTTCCTGTGTGGCAGCAGATGCTCCCCAACACCCATCTGCTCCTCGGCTTCCAGGCCCTTCTGTGCTCCCTGGAATTCCTCCTGCAGTGGGAAAAGGATGAGGAAAACAAGGATGGGGAGGTTTGGAGGAGGAGGAGATGGCAGCAGGGAATGGCTTTGGCTGCTGAGGGGCACTTGGAGAGCAGTGGCACTGATGGCTTCAGCCCCAGGAGTTGCCAGAATTCCTTGGAAAAAGCCTTTAAAAAACAGGGAAAGCTGAGGGAAGACATGGCTGCCAGTAATCCTTGGAAAAAAGCCTTTAAAACAGGGAAAGTTAAGGGAAGACATGGCTGGAATCCTTGAAAAAAGGATTAAAAAGCCTTTAAAGCAGGAAAAGCTGAGGGAAGACACAGGTGGAATCCTTGGGAAAAGCCTTTAAAACAAGAAAAGCTGAGGGAAGACAAGGGTGGAATCCTTGAAAAAAGCCTTTAAACCAGGAAAAGGTGAGGGGAAGCAGGGGTGAAATCTTTGGAAAGAGCCCTTAAACCAGGGAAAGCTGAGGAAAAGCAGGGGTGGAATCCTTGGAAAAAACCTTTAAAACAGGGAAAAGCTGAGGGAAAGCAGGGGTGGAATCTTTGGAAAAACCTTTGAAACAGAAAAGCTGAGGGAAAACATGGCTAGAATTCTTGGAAAAAGCCTTTAAAAAACAGGGAAATCTGAGGGAAAGCAGGGGTGGAATCCTTGGAAAAAACTTTTAAAACAGGGAAAGCTGAGGGAAAGCAGGGGTGGAATCCTTGGAAAAAACTTTTAAAACAGGGAAAGCTGAGGGAAAGCAGGGGTGGAATCCTTGGAAAAAACCTTTAAACCAAGGAAAGCTGAGGAAAACTCGTCTGGGGTCCTGGGGAAGCAGAGCAGAGTGTGCTGTGCCGTGGTGTGGAGCACTCCTGGCATCCTGTGGGGCTCCAGTTCCCAAGGCTCTGGAATTTGATCCAATTTCTCATCTGGGGCTTCCAATGGGCCAAAAAAGCAGGAAAAGGAGAGGCTGGAGAGAGGGGTGGGCCCAGGGAAAAAGCCTTTCAAAAGCAGGGAAAGCTGCTGACCCTCCCTCAGCCTTTGGGTGTGGGGGATGCTCCTTCCCAGGGTGATTCCCCTGGGATCCCCATCCAGGGTCTCTGGGGGTCCAGGGGGATGCTTCCCCTGCCTGGCTCCGAGGTGGAGCCCAGGGGGATGCAGGAATTCCAAGGGCCCCATTCCCTCCATCTGCTCCGAGCTAATGGAGCAGCCAGGGTTTGTGGAGAGGAGCTGGGATTGTGTGATGGAGCCTTTGGGAATCAGAGAGATTTTCCAAGTGATTCTGATTTATCTCAGCCTTTAAGGGTGAGGATTTCACTGCAATTCCTTTGTGTTCCTGGGGAAGGGATGTCAGCTCCTTGTGTTGGCATTTTCTGTGGGAAATTGTTCCTTCTCCCCTTCCCCATGCCCAGACAAGGGTCAGTCCAAGCTGTTCAACTCTCCTGCTTTTCCTGGCACAGCAATAACCCAGAATTCCAGCTGCAGGGAATAAGGGGTGTTGTGGAGCTTAGAGAGCAATTTGGAGCAGCTTTTTTGCTGCTCTGCTGCTCCCTCCAGGTGTTGCCTGAGCTTTGAGCAGCCGCTCTGGTGGAGCTGGAATTACACAACAGAAGAACATTTGAGGCTTTTGTGCCTTTCTCATATTCATCAACACCAAATAATTTCCACAATCAGCCAGCGAGCAGCAGTTAATTAGGGATTTTAATAAGTCTGTGGTGCATCCGTGCTTGGCACTGCCTCTCCTCCCCTTCTCCCACACCTGAGAGATGGGAGCTGACAAATCTCAACAGGGGAACCAGATCAGCCCTTGGAAGGAAGAATTCCTGGAGTCCCCAAGCTTGGAGATCTCTCCAGAGCCTTGTTGGAAGGCTTGGATGAGGAAATGGGTGGGGGAAAGGTGGAGGAGCTGGGAATGGTTTTCTTTCCAGCATCTCCATCCGGGGAAAGCTTCAGATTGTCTTTGGTGAGTTTTTTCCAGCATGGGGAGAGAAGATGTTGGGCTGCTGCCTGGAGAAGGAGCCTGTGCCAGAGGGGACCAGCCCCTCCTGCCCCCTGGGCTGCCTGCAGGGGTTTTGGAGCTAAACCAGGACTAAAACTGGTCCTAAACCCCCTCGGAGGGGCTGTGTGGGCTCCAAGGCTGTGCCAGGGGGAGTTTGGGCAGCCCCAGAGCCCGGAGCACTCTGAACTCCAGGGCTTAGGAGAGGTTAAAGCCAGGCCTAAGTGGGAGGAGGAGAAGGGCTCTGGAGCAGGTGTGGAGAACTGGAGAGCTCCACGGGTGTGGATTTGGGAGCTGAGGGAGTGCAGGAGCAGGGTTTGGAGCCCAGAGTCAACAGAGCCTCGGTCTGTTTGTGCACCAAAGCTGAGCTCACGGCTAATGCAAACAGTTTTCATTAAGGAATAATAAAAAATAAAAAGCCATTTCACATGCTGATAAGGAGCCAGTCGGTTTTTTCACTTCAGCAGCAGTTTAAGCCACGCTCAAAGCCATTTATCTTTTCTCCAGTGCTGGCTGCAGAGGATATGAAAAATGCAGCAGGCTGCACATATGTAATTAAACTTTTGGCAGAATCTTTGCCCCGCAGCTTTACTAAGAAATTCAATAATGATAAATCGAGTGGAATATCTAAAGGACTTTTTGTGAACAAGATTTAAAATAATGTCTGTGGCACGGAGAGTTATTTGCCACCTAATTGTCTTGGCACGGCTGCGGGAGCAGCCTGTCTGTGGTGTCAGCTCTTCTTTACAGCCCAACCCTTGTTCTGCTCTTATCTCCTCTCCAATTTGCCATTGAGGCTTTCCTGATTGCCAGCCAAGCCCGTGCTTATCCCTAATGACTGTTTTGTTCCCCCAGCCCGGCGTTTCCAGCTGGGAATGCTCCTTGCTGTCCCGGTCCCTCCCGAGCTGGCAGTGGTGGCATCACTGCTCTGTAATTATCTTTTCCTTTTTATCCTCTGTTCCAGCAGCACTTGGAAGTCGAGCCCATCCCTTGAGCCGGCTCTGTGTGTGACACTCCTCTGAAAACGATGCCGGGATTGTCTCCCTGCTTTTGGTGTTGCTGCCTTTATCCCTGGCTAATCCAGGGATCGTTTATAGGAGAGGTGATTTTGTGTTCAAACTGTCCCTCCAGGCCCTCCTCAGCACTTCCCCTGGAAAAGCTGCAGCAATTCTTTTCCATTCCCACAGGTTTTCCCTGTTTTCCTCACCCCTGTGGCATTCCTCCCATCCTTTGTCACTACTGGCCTTGGAGGGGCTTCAGATCTCCTTGGAAAAGGCAATTTTAAATAATTTTTCCCCCAACAGGACCAAGCAGACTAATTAAAAATAATATGTAAAATATAAAACAATCATTAACGAGGTATGTGATAGAACTGAGCTGGGACTGAGCACCTGAGGAGGTGGCAGTGGAGTGACAGAGCTGGGCTGGACTTCTGCTTTTGTTGGTTGGCTTCAAACTGAAAGGGAGGAGGATTAGATGGGATACTGGGAAGGAATTCCTGGCTGGGAGGGTGGGGATGCCCTGGAAAAGAATTCCCAGAGCAGCTGTGGCTGCCCCTGGATCCCTGGAAGTGTCCAAGGCCAGGCTGGAGCAGCCTGGGACAGTGGGAGGTGTCCCTGTGGAACTGGATGGGCTTTGAGGTCTCTTCCCACCCAAATCCTTCCATAATTATGGGCACTGCTCCATTGGGCACTTCCATCTCTACTTAAAACACTGGGATTTAATGTTTTTATTAATTTGTTTTTAAATCAATTTAATTAATGTGCAAGGAGAGTTTTTTGGCTGAAGGCACCGTGTCCTTTTGGAATGCAAGGGGCAGCAGGTGACTTTGGGTAGTGGGAATGCCAGGAGGAAAGAAAGAGAGGAATTATGGAGAGCAAGAACTGAGCTGCTCATCCTGTCCCCATGGCAGGGGTGACACTGGATGAGCTTCGAGGTCCCTTCCCCCCAAACCACTCCATAATTCCATGATTCTGTGAAAATCTGCCCTGGCTGCTGTGGTGTTTTATGAAACACTTGGAGCTTTCTGGGCTTTTGTCACTTGTAGGGAACTTCTTGTCTGCCCAGCATCCCTTTATCCCCTCCCTGGAAAGCCTCTGGTGCCCGAGGGGGGTTCCTGCCCCTCTGCATCCCCACTCCAGCCTGCTGTCCATGGCAGCTGCAGCTCCACAGGGCTTTGGTGACCCCATAGCCGTGTTCTGTCTGCTCTGTGGGTCAGCCTGGGCAGGGGCAGCTCAGGATGAGGCTGTTTGTGGGGACAGGGGATGCATGCCAAGCAATGAAATGAACCCAGAGCCGTGCCAGGAGCGGGGAATTTCATCCCGAGGTGGCGCAGCCTTGGCTGCCCCTCTGCCAGGGCTGCCCGTGCCAGCATTCCCACAGTGCCTTGGCCAGGCTGCTCCCTGGGATCTGTTTGTCCTTGTCATGCTTCAAACAAAATATTTATCCTTGTCCCCACGGGCTGGAGCAGAGCTGAGCCTGTGCCACCAAATGTCACAGCCGGGGCTGGCGTTTGGGGACAGCCGGCTCCGTGTGGCCGGTGACAACGACAATATTTGCCTGGGCAGCATCTTGCTGTGTTTGCAGAGTGATGGTGACAGTGGCTCTGTGCTGGGGCCAGCCAGGGGTGCTGCTGTCACCTGTGACACCAGGGAATGCGCCTGCTGCTGCCCAGGGGGAGGTGTGGCTCTCACCTGATTTGTGGTACCAGAAATCCAGGGGTTGTGGCCTCAGCTGAGCCCAGGGAGGCTCAGGCTGGAATTTCCTTGTGGGAAAGGTGGGCAGGTGATGGAAGGGGCTGCTTAGGGAGGTGTCACCACCCTGGAGGTGGCCAAGGAACATCTCAGTGCTCTGGGGACAAGGTGGGGATCGATCACGGGCTGGACTCGATGATCCTGGAGGTCTTTTCCAAGCTGGATGGTCCTGTGAGAATTCCAAGCTGGGTGATTCTGTGAGAATTCCAAACTGGGTGATTCTGTGAGAATTCCAAGCTGGATGGTTCTGTGAGAATTCCAAGCTGGATGGTCCTGTGAGAATTCCAAGCTGGGTGATTCTGTGAGAATTCCAAGCTGGATGGTTCTGTGAGAATTCCAAGCTGGGTGATTCTGTGAGAATTCCAAGCTGGATGGTTCTGTGAGAACACCTTCAGTTCTTGCTTGTGCTCCCTGTGTGGCTGTTTTGGGCAGCCTGCAGGTGTCTGGTTTTGTGTCACAGCTGGCATGATGAGCAGTGTTGGTGACACCTCTGCCTTCCCAAAGTGACATCCCTGGATTTGCAGCAGCCCCGTGGTGCTCAGGCCCTTCATTGGCTCTGGAATCACACACTGGGATGTGTGATGTGCCAGGGCAGCACTGGCATCCCATCAGAATCATTTCAGACAGCTCCCTGCACTGCCCAGACAAAAAACCTTGGAGCTGGGGGGTCAAAGAGCAGGAGGGAGAATTTGATAATTCCAGAGGGGGAGAATCACAGTGTCTGAGTGACAGATCTTGGATTGGAAGCCGTGGCTGGGGGAGGCTGAGGAAGCTGAGCTCCTCATTCCTTGCCCTGGTTGTGCTGAAGGTGCTGGGTGGGCTTTGCCTGGATCCTTCCACCCCTCCCAGCGTGGATTTGGGCTCGGGTTTTTGGGGTTTGGTTCCAAAGAACTGATTGGGAGAGAGCGGAGAGCACCAATCCTGCTGGGAGCAGAGGTTTGGGAGAGCCTGGACTTACCCAAAGGACAAATGGTTTTGGTAGTGGAAGAAATAATGGTGAAAAGCAGCTGTTTTCGGAGCTTTTGGGGATTTTCCTTCATCAGCAAAGGCAGTGGAACTGCAGCCCTGCCACGTTTGGGATGGGGGCAAGGTCTCACTGTGGGGCTCAGCAGCTCTGCCCCATCACCCTCATCATCCTCATCAGCCCCAGAGCTTGGCCCAGCCGGGCTGGAGCTTTGCTGGGTGGGACCAGGAGCAGATCCCTGCAGGAGGAGCAGGAGGAGGCAGAATCTTGGGGTCTCCCTGAGCTCTGCAGTGTGGGGAACCCCCTGCTCTGGTTGGTTTTATTCCTTTTCTTTGCTTTTTCCTTTTGGGAAGAGGGGCAGGAGCTGCCCAGCTGTGCCCACCTTGGCTGACCCAGGTGTTTCCTGTGCCCACCTTGGCTGACCCAGGTGTTTTCTGTCCCCTCTTTGGCTAACCCCAGTGTTTCCTGTCCCCACCTTGGCTGACCCAGGTGTTTTCTGTCCCCTCCTCAGCTGACCCCGCTGTTTTCTGTCCCCAGACAAGGCTGAGAATGGGGAGCCCTACCAGAGGAGGAGAGGAGCAGGGCCCCCCCTGCCTGAGGGCTCCCCAGCATTCCCAGCACCCCAGGATGGAGCCCCCCTGGCCAGGAGCAGCAGCTGGAGGAGGATTCTGCTGATGATCCTGGCTATCACCATCCACAACATCCCAGGTGAGCCCATCCCTGCTCCCAGGCAGCTCATCCCGTGCAGATCCCACCTCCCCTGCCATCCCTGTGCCCCTGGCAGATGGCACTCGCTGAGTGGGCGCCTTTGGCCAGGATCCCGTGCCACATTTGGTGGGGCTGAGCCACGTGAGGCCTTGGCAGCAGCAGAACCCGTGGGGAGGGGGCTTGGGGGAGCCTGGAGCAGCTGCAGCCTGCCTGGTGCCAGCCCAGCGTGGGTGGGAGCTGTAACTCCCAAGGGTGGATGGGGAAAGGTGACAAACCCTGCTCCCTTCAGCCTCCCTGTGTGATCAGAGTCTGCAGGAGGAGCTGCACTTGGGGTTTATTTCCCCAGGCAAGGGTGGATTGGGACAATGGTGACAAACCCTGCTCCCTTCAGCCTCCCTGTGTGATCAGTCTCTGCAGGAGGAGCTGCACTTGGGGTTTATTTCCCCAGGCAAGGGTGGATTGGGACAATGGTGATAAACCCTGCTCCCTTCAGCCTCTCTGTGTGATCAGTCTCTGCAGGAGAAGCTGCACTTGGGGTTTATTTCCCCATCCAAGGGTGGATGGGGACAATGGTGACAAACCCTGCTCCCTTCAGCCTCTCTGTGTGATCAGAGTCTGCAGGAGAAGCTGCACTTGGGGTTTATTTCCCCATCCAAGGGTGGATTTGGATAATGGGTGGGAAATTGGGGAGCTGTGGGTCCTGGAGGGCTGAGTCCTGCCAGGCTGGGCTTTGTGGGGTTGACAGAGGAGGTCAAAGGATGAGGAGATCAATTTGGGATGTTCAGCTGCTTTGCAATTCGTGGGGATGTTGGAAATAAAATAAGGCAGCCTTTTCCAGGGCTTTTCTCCTGCTTTCTTCTCCCTCCTCCTCTCCTTCCCTCACCTTTCCTTTCTCCCTTCTCTGCTCTGGGCCTGGCTCAGGCTGGGTGGGTGCAGGGAAAAGCTTCTGGACCTGTAAATTTGGGAAGAAACCATGAAGGTTTTGGGAAGAGCCATGTTTCATTGGGTATTGGCAGTGTGGAGCTGCTGGGCTCGGGGCTCCCTTGGTCCCTCACGTGTCATTCTGTGCCTGGTGGCTTTGAGAGTGACTTTATCCAGTGCCAGGACACCCATCCTCAGTCCCACCCTGTGTGTCATCCCAGCTCCTGGGTTTCCCTGGCAGTGACAGAATGCAAGGGAACACACACAGAGCTCCTGGCTGTTTCCTCCTCAGGCCCTTCCAGCCTCCTGCTGCTCCTGGGGTGGGAATTTCCTCCTTCCAGCTGGCTGTGGGCACCTTTGGGTGCTCCTGGTGCCCCTGGGGCTGGCAGCTGCCTGGGGCTGCCTTATCCTGATAAGGAGTTGGGAGTTAATGATTTGCTGCTCTTCTTGCATCACCAGCACGAGCTGTTCCTGGGCATTAACCTGCTCCAGTTTGTCAGCAGCAGCAAAACATTTCTCCCTCCTCATGCCTTTTTTTAAAATTAATTCCAGGGGGATAATTTGGGTGCTGTAGTTCAGCTCCAGGTGTTGCTGGGAGAGGAAGGGGCCTGGCAGGAAAGGTGAGGAGGGAGCTTTAAATGAGCCACACTCTCCAAAAAAAAAGGGGAAATGTCACTTCACTGAGTGAAGTGGAATTGGATTTCACCCCTCAAAGGAGGTGTCAGGAGTGAAGAGGCAGGTGGCACCTCCCTGATTCCTGCCAAAGGAGAAGGTTCTGCAGAGGGGTGACCAAAGTGTCACCCGTGGCAGGAGGTTGGTGCTGACATGGCCCTGAGGCACTGAGCTGCCCCCTCACTGCTCCTCCAGGAGCACAGAGCCACCCCTGCATGGTGACAGAGGCTTTCAAACTCTCCCTTGCATCTTCAAGGCCACAACACCAAAGCTTCACCCCCAGAGAGGGCTGGGAGTGGGGCTCAGGTCCTGCTGGGCTCAGGTCAGTGCTGCCCCTGTCCCTGCTGAGCTCCAACCCCCAAATCCCCCTCCTGCTGTCCCCCAGTGCCTTTCCAGCAGTGCTGGTGACACTGGGGCCACTCAGCAAAGCCAAAGCCCTGCCCCACACCCTCCTTTCCCTGGGGGTTTGTCCAAAGTCACCTCCAGTCCCAAATCCCAGAGGCTGGAGCTGAGCCCTGGTGCTGCAGAGCCCTCCCCACAGGGCACAGAGAAATAATTCAGGCTGGGGATAAATAATTCAGGCTGTGATGAAATCAGGTGAGCAGCAATTTGGGGCTCTGAATTCCTTCTGCTCTCCCAGAGGAAGCAGCAGCAGTGCCTGCTGCAGGCAGGGTTTGGAAACCTGGGAATGTCTGCCTCAATCAGCAGCCCTGCCAGAGGAAAGGCTGGCACGGGTGTGAATGAAGGGAAATTTAATTGAAATTAGCACTGGGGGCACTCCTGGTGCTGGGGAGGGCGGGAGGTGCTGAGCTGGGAGTGCTCCAGGCCTGGGAACATCATTCCCTGCTCCTGGAATGGTTTGGGTGGGAAAGGACCTCAGAGCTCGTCCAGTGCCACCCTTGCCATGGGCAGGGACACCTCCCACTGTGCCTGGGTGCCCTGGACACCTCCAGGGATGGAGCAGCCACAGCTGCTCTGGGAAATCCCTCCCAGGGAACACTTGATTCCTACCATGTCATGGAAATCTTCCCTCTTTCCCTTTCAAACCATCCCCCCTTGTCCCATCACGAGCTGCCTGTGTAAAAAGCCACTCTCCATCTTTTTTTACAAGGTCTTCTAAGGAAAATCAGCTTTTATGAGTGCTTCAAAAGTGCTGAAAGGGCTCCATGGGCTCCTGCTCTTCTGCAGCTTCCTCCGGCCGCAGCTCCTGGCTCTGGTGCTCCCTCTGCTTCCCCGGGAGCTCTCTGCACTCCCACCGAGGTGTCCAGGTCATTCCCAAGGCTTTTCTGTCCTTCCTGTGCTCCACATCCCTGGGAGGGGATCCACGCTCACCCTGCTGGGCTGGAGCTGCTCTGAATCCTCCCTCCCACCCCAAACTCTGCCTCAGTTTCCCCTGTCTGCTGTGCCGAGCTCCGTCCCCGTTCTCCTCCCGTGCTGGTGGGGGATGAGCTCCCCTTTTAGTGCCAGCAGGGAATTGTTTTAGGCACTTGGAGCCTCTTTTGGGGCTGGCAGTGCCTCTGTCTCTGTCTGCAGGCTGGGAGCAGTTCTTTGTGGAGGGGAGGGGATGGAGCCCCCAGCCCAGGCTGCCTCAGCCCCCGTGTGTTTGTTGGGTCATTTCTTCCAAAGCTGGGAATGCCAATGGAAAGGATAAATTGATAATGACAGGAGGTGCCAAACTGCAGACTCTTGCTGCTAATTAATATTCATATATGCCGGCTTTAGCAGAACATTAATTATGTATTTAATCAAGCCCTGTTTATTCTGGTTTAGCTTTGTACCTTGGGTGGCTGTTAGGCTGAAGATTCAGATTAATTAAAATGTTACTGCTGTATCACAAATAACAATTAGCGAGGTGTGAGCTGAACAGCCTCCCCTTTGTGCTGCTGGGGAGGGGAGGGCAGGGGAGGGGACCCTGCCAGGGTGGGGCCACCAGGGCTGGACCCTGGGGTGCTCCTGGGGGGCTCCTGGGGGGCTCTGCCCTGCTCCCAGCTCTGCTGCCTCATTTCAGGCTGCTGCAGGAGCCCCTCGTGCTCCAGGAGAGCACCAAGACCTCCTGCCCATCCTGGTGCCACCTCCCTGGTGCCACCTCCACGTGTGACCCCAGGGGAGGGGGACAGAGGGGAGGCTGCCCCAGGGCTGGAAATGTCACCCTGAGTTCAGCCTGGGCCCTGTGTGAGCTGCCACCTCTGGGGACAGCCTGGCAGCGACAGCTGGGCCTGGATGCTGCTTTTTGCCTTTTTTTTTTATGGCTTCTCCCAGTTTCAGGCTGTTCAGTGTCCCTGCTGTGTCACCTGCTTGGTGGCTGCTGGGGGAGCAGCGCTCTGGGCTGGGGGAGGTCAGGGGAGAATTCCAGTGGACCCCTCTGTGATGCTGATTTGAGCTGGTGCTGAAAATGCTCACTGGTGCATTTTGGCTTGCCAGGAAGCAGGGACAGAGGGGAAAAATGTTGTGAAATAAGGGAAGTGGGAATCTAGTGGAAAAGTGTGAAAATAGCTACATAAGGGAAGCAGGATCCTAGTGAAAAAGAAGGAAAATGGGAAAATAGTGACACAAAGGAAGAGAATCCGAGTGAAAAAGAGGGGAAATAGGAAAATAGTGACACAAAGGAAGGAGGAGAGTAGTGAAAAAGAGGGGAAAATAGGAAAATAGTGACCCAAAGGAAGCAGGAGAGTAGTGAAAAAGAGGGAAAATGGGAAAATAGTGACACAAAGGAAGCAGGAGAGTAGTGAAAAAGAGGGAAATAGGAAAATAGTGACATAAAAAAAGCAGGAGAGTAGTGAAAAAGAGGGAAAATAGGAAAATAGTGACACAAAGGAAGCAGGAGAGTAGTGAAAAAGAGGGAAAATGGGAAAATAGTGACACAAAAAAAGCAGGAGAGTAGTGAAAAAGAGGGAAAATAGGAAAATAGTGACACAAAGGAAGCAGGAGAGTAGTGAAAAAGAGGGAAAATGGGAAAATAGTGACAGAAAAAAAGCAGGAGAGTAGTGAAAAAGAGGGAAAACAGGAAAATAAAATCAGGTAGGCAGAAGCATGGTGAAAAAGAGGGAAAACAGTGAAATCAGGGCTGCTGAACATTCCAGAAGAGGAACATTCCACACCCCTCCAGCCTCCAGGAGCTTCCCTGGCAAGCCCAGAGGTGAGGGACACAGAGCTGGGCTGGGAACGTTCTCCTCAGGCAGCTCATTCCAAACTGGCCTGGGGGGACCTGGGGGGAGCCAGCACTGTCACCCCAGTGCCTGCTGGCCAGTCCAGGGTGGCACTGAGTTAATGCCATCCCCTGCTCCTGGTGCCAAACCCAGCTCCTGGCACTGAGGGGGGCAGGTGAGGGGGGCAGATGTGGGATGTGGGTGTTGGTGTTGTCCAAAATTGCAGGAATCTTCCCACCAGTGAGGAGGGAACTCCTCAGAGGGGTTTGTGTCTGATCTGTGGGGTTTGTACCTCACCTATTGGGTTTGTACCTGATCTGTGGGGTTTGTACCTGATCTGTGGGGTTTGTACCTCACCCATGGGGTTTGTGCCTTATCCAAGGAGTTTTTACCTGACCCATGGGTTTTTTACCTGACCCATGGGGTTTGTACCTCACCCATGGGGTTTGTGCCTGATCCATGGGGTTTGTGCCTGATCTGTGGGGTTTGTACCTGATCCATGGGGTTTGTACCTGATCCATGGGGTTTGTATCTTATCCATGGGGTTTGTACCTGATCCATGGGGTTTGTACCTGATCCATGGAGTTTTTATCTGACCCATGGGTTTATTACCTGATCCATGGGGTTTGTCACCTCCCAGGTGAGCTCCCTCAGCACCCAGGAGGGTTTGTACCTGATTTGTGGGGTTTTTACCTCACCCATGGGGTTTGTACCTTATCCAAGGAGTTTTTACCTGACCCATGGGGTTTGTACCTGATCCATGGGGTTTGTACCTGATCTGTGGGGTTTGTACCTGATCCATGGGGTTTGTACCTGATCCATGGAGTTTTTATCTGACCCATGGGTTTATTACCTGATCCATGGGGTTTGTCACCTCCCAGGTGAGCTCCCTCAGCACCCAGGAGGGTTTGTACCTGATTTGTGGGGTTTTTACCTCACCCATGGGGTTTTTACCTGACCCATGGGTTTTTTATCTGATTTGTGGGGTTTGTACCTCACCCTAGGGGTTTGTCACCTCCCAGGTGAGCTCTCTCAGCACCCATGGGGTTTGTACCTGATTTGTGGGGTTTGTACCTCACCCATGGGGTTTTTACCTGACCCATGGGTTTTTTATCTGATCCATGGGGTTTGTACCTCACCCTTGGGGTTTGACACCTCCCAGGTGAGCTCCCTCAGTGCTGCTGGTTGAATCCCTGCTGTTCCCAGCTGGAATTCTGGATGCTGCAGCTTTTTAAACCTCAAAGCAGCCCCACAAGGGTCAGGCACAGCCCATCCCCTGTGCCAAGAGCTGCTCCTTCCCGAGGTGGAGCAGCTCCTGGGCTGAAGGTGGGTTTGGAGGTGAAGGGAGGGGCTGTGCAGCAGCTCCTGGGCTGAAGGGAGGGGGCTGTGCACGGCACAGGCTCCGTGCTGTGCTGGCAGATTGGAGTTCCTGGGAAGGGAGGTGATTTCCAGGCTGCTTGCTTTGTCATTAGCAAAAATTGATTGGATTCCCCCTCCTGGGACAGGGCTCAGGCTCCCGAGGGAAGGGCAATGAGTGCCAGATTGCATCTCAATTATGAACAGCTCTGATTATTGATATGAATGTTCTCCCAGCTCCATTCAAAGGCTGGGAACTTTCATTTGGAATGATGTTTTTGTTTTTTTTTTTTTCCGTGGGGCTGTTGAAATTGAGGCTGTTTTCCAATTGTTGGCTTTAATGAGGATTTGGGAACCTGCTGGGGCTCAGCAGGGTGTGAGAACAGGAGCCACTTTGGCTGCACCCATTAATCTGTGCCTCGTCTGCGTGATGCCTCTTCCTGGAATTCCAGCATCCCTCCTGCCCTGCCTGCTCCTGGCTCTTCCTGGGCACCTGGAGCACCCCCAGTCCTACAGGAAGGGTCATTTTTAGGGAGGAAAAGGAGGAAAAGGCTTCCCTGCAGCCTTGCACCCCCAGGAAGATGCAGGTAAGGGATGCTGCTGGCTGCAGGGAGAGGTGGGGCAGCAATTCCATGGAATTTCAGGGAATGGAGCAGCCTGCTGGCCCGGGGCTGCCTCACAGGGATGGAAAGATCCACATTGGAACATCCCTGAGTTTTTCCCAGCGTTTCTGCTCTGGAGGGAAACTGCAGCTGGGATTGGCTCCCGAGGCCCTGGCCCTGGCAGCTCCGGGGGAATTCCAGAGGGAGCCAGGGATGGGCAGGGAGGGGGAGGAGGGGATGGAGGCAGAGCCGGGAGCTCCTTCCAGAACGTTCCACGGCACTGCAGGAGCTGGGAGAGGTCCCCTTGAGGTGTGGTTAATGGCCTGTTAATTGTCACCTCGTTAATTGTCACCCCCCCAGCAGGGCTGGGGACATTTCCATCTCCTGTGGAGGGAAAGCCTGGCTGGAGTCCTTGGGATAACCTGCAGGGAGGGAGAGGGACACGGGGGACATCCCCAGGTGACATCCCCAGCCTTGTGGGGTGCCCTCAGGTGAAGGACAGAGGGGACATTTTCTGGTGGAAGGTGTGGGTGATGTCCCCAGGTGTGGGTGATGCTCTCAGTGAGGGACCCAAGTGACATTCTCAAGGATCAGGTGACATCCCCATGGATCAGGTGACATTCTCAGGTCAGAGATGAAGGTGACATCCTCAGGTTTGGGTGCTGCCCTCAGTGAAAGACACAGGTGACATCCCCAGGGCTCAGGTGACATTCTCAGGTCAGAGATGAAGGTGACATCCTCAGGTTTGGGTGCTGCCCTCAGTGAAAGACACAGGTGACATCCCCAGGGCTCAGGTGACATCCCCAGCCATGGCTGTGAAGGACACAGGTGACATTCTCAGGTGAGGGATGCAGGTGACATCCCCAGCCATGGCTGCTGCTCTGAGTGGGGGACACAGGTGACACCCCCAGGGCTCAGGTGACATCCCCAGGGCTCAGGTGACATTCTCAGGTCAGAGATGAAGGTGACATCCCCAGCTGTGGGTGATGCTCTCAGCTGAAGGATGCAGGTGACATTTTTTGGTGAGGGATGCAGGTGCCATCCCCAGCCATGGCTGCTGCTCTGAGTGGAGGACACAGGTGACATCCCCAGGGCTCAGGTGACATCCCCAGGGCTCTCAGGCTGTGTTTGGCTCTGTGGCCACCAGCTCAGCTCCCCCAGGGCTGCCCCTGCAGCTGGAGCTCTGCAATGGGAGCAGCTGAAGGAAATTCCAGGTTTTCCAGGGTGGGGAGTTTTCCCCAGGCTGGTAAGGAGGAGACAGGGGGGTCTCTGCTGTCCCCCTGTCACCAGCTCGTCTGTCACCAACTCATTTGGAGGCAGCCAGTGGCAGGCACTGATAACACATTGGTGTTTTGTCAGCAGCAGCAGCCACCAAGGTGACAAAAGGCAATTAAATCCAGGATTTTCACCAGCTGGAATGAAATATTTCACTGAAATATGCATGTGGGAGCTGCTTCCCTGCCTTGTCCCCATCAGATCTCAGCTCTGTCACATTAAACCTCACTGAGCAGTGGCCTGAGAAAGCATTGATGTGCTGGGAATGAAACTTTAAATATCTCTGATGGATTCAGGTGCTGTGGGGTCAGGAGAGCTCAATCCCAGCAGGGCCAGTCCCTGCTTTTAGCTCAGTTCTGCTTTGGTAATTTGGGAAAGAGTTTTCTGCTTCCAGCATTTCCAGCATGGAGGAGTTTTGAGATGTTGGGGAGTTGCTTTAATTCTTTAAAAATCAGGTGGAGTTCTTCAAAAATCAGGTGGAGTTCTAGAAAATCAGGTGGAGTTCTAGAAAATGGGGTGTAATTCTTTAAAATCAGGTGGAGTTCCTTCAAAATCAGGTGCAGGTCTTTCAAAATCAGGTGGAGTTCTTTAAAAATTAGGTGGAATCCTATAAAATCAGGTGGAATTCTATAAAATCAGGTGGAGGTTGAGTTGTTCAGCTGCTGCAGCTCCATGGAATTGAACTGAGGATTGAAATGAGGATTTGCTTCTGTGGGAGGAGGAGAAAAGAGGAAAGGGTGGGCTGAGGATGGGCTGGCTTCTGAGGGGCTTAAACCAGGATTAGGAATGAGCAGGATCTCCTCCTGCCTCCCAAATTCCACCTGAATGCCCACAAACCCTCAGGTGGAGGGGAGCCTACAGTAAACTTGGAGAATCCCTGGAATCTGCTCATCCTGGAGCAATAATGGCCAAATGGTGTTTCCTGGAGAGCCCTGGGCTCAGTCTGCAGGGAAAAAGCTCTGAGTGGCAGTGCTTAAACTCTTGGAGAAATCCAAACCTCATTATGGCAAGATTAATTTCCCACTAGGAGCTGAACAGCTCTTCCAAGAGCAGGATGAATAATGGATGAGACCTTGGCAGCTGGAGGAGCTTCCCTCGCAGTGCTGGGGCAGGAGAATCAGCTCCAGAGCCCCTCTGGGAGGGGACAGGGACACCCCCAGCACTGGCAGGACCTGGAGGGGTCCCAGTGCTGTGGGATGGGCAGGTCCTGCAGGATTTGGGATCACTGAGCAGGATTTGGGATCATTGAGCAGGATTTGGGAAGTGTTTGTGCTGTGAGATGTGCAGATCCTGCAGGATTTGGGAAGTGGTGGTGCTGTGAGATATGCAGATCCTGCAGGATTTGGGAATTGTTGGTGCTGTGGGATGTGCAGGTCCTGCAGGATTTGGGAAGTGGTGGTGGTGTGGGATGTGCAGATCTTGCAGGATTTGGGAAGTGTTGGTGCTGTGGGATGTGCAGGTCCTGCAGGATTTGGGAAGTGGTGGTGCTGTGAGATATGCAGATCCTGCAGGATTTGGGAAGTGGTGGTGCTGTGAGATATGCAGANCCTGCAGGATTTGGGATCACTGAGCAGGATTTGGGATCACTGAGCAGGATTTGGGAAGTGTTTGTGCTGTGGGATGTGCGGATCCTGCAGGATTTGGGAAGTGTTGGTGCTCTGTTCCATCACAGGGATGGATTTTTTGGTCCTGCTCCTGCAAAGGGGCTTTTTAGCATCCCAAATTCTCCTTTTCTCACAATAAAAAAAAAAGGCATTTCTGTTCCTCACACAGCATTTGGAATGGGAATTACTAAAAAAGAGCTTTTTCCTTTGAATTCTGCTCCCTGGGCGAGCCACAGTTCCAGAGGGATCTTTGGGAGGAGCAGTGCCAGGGCTGGTTTTGTGGGCAGGAAATTCCATTTTCATTCCATTTTTGTGCCCCAGTTCTGCTCAGCCCACCCTGCAGGGCTCAGCCCTGCCCTGGCTGCTGCTTTGTGTCCTGGCTGGGTGATCTGGGGACACTGGGGACACTTGGTGACCCCCAGGTGTGCCACAGCCCCTGCCCAGAGCTGGAACCCACTGGGGGATTTTTGGGCCAATTTTTGGGGGATTTTTGGGATCTCCTCACCCTCCAGCCCTGTTTTAGGGCGGTTCTGCTCTGGTTTTCCCCCTGTCCGTGGCTCCAGGCTCTGAGGAGCTGCCAAGTGTTCAGTTGAGGCTCAGGGATGGGAATGTTTGGTTATCCCGGGGAGTGCTGCTGCTTTTCCTGCTGTTTCCAAGGCAACTGGGAACTCTCAGGGCCACAAACACACACGTGGTGCCCTTCCCACCTGCTGGAATGCTCACCTGAGCCCCTCCTTGGAGGCTGTAAAATCCTTCCAGCTTTGGTTCTGTCCTCTGAACATTCCCCCCGCCCCTTGCTGGGAGGAGAGCAAGGCCACCAGGCTGCAAAAAACCCCAAAAATGGGGATTTTAAACCTCAAAAATGGGGATTTTAAACCTCAAAAATGGGGATTTTATATTCAAAAAATGGGGATTTTATATTCAAAAAATGGGGATTTTATACTCCAAAAATGGGGATTTTATACTCAAAAAATGGGGATTTTATATTCCAAAAATGGGGATTTTATACTCCAAAAATGGGGATTTTATACCCCAAAAATGGGGATTTTATACCCCAAAAATGGGGATTTTATACCCCAAAAATGGGGATTTAAAACCCCAAAAATGGGGATTTTAAACCAAGGGGGGGAAAAAATACCAAGGCTTTGGTACTTTCTGAAAATCAGGTTTTTCTTTTTCCTGGGAAGGCTTTTCAGCTGTTTTCCTTGGGGTTTATGGGATTAACTGTATTTAAAATTATGGGATTAGCTGTAATATACAAGAATCTGCAAGGCAGGAATTTTCTGGTGGAATTTGGGTTTCCTTGTGCTTTGGAGCCTGTCCCTGCAGGTGTTGGGTGGTTTTGGGGCACAGAGGGAGGGGAGGGGGCACTGCTGGCAGCTGATCCTGGCTTAGCCCAGCTCCTGGGGGATTCCTGGGAGAAGCTGGGCTTTGGTTTTTCTGGAATCCCAGCTTTGCTGAGCCTGAGCTTTTGGAGCAGCTTTGGCCCTGCTTGGCTCCTCGGTGAAATCCCATTCCAGCTGGGGGGGATTGGGATCTTTTCTCCTCCTTTGCACCCATCAATCCAGAACCTTCTCCCCGTGCTGGAGAGCGGCTTGGGTGCGTGGTGGGCAGTGCTGGATGGAATTCTGGATTCAGAGGAGCAGGATTCCCCCTGGGCTGGGCTCAGGGCTGCACCTCCCTGCTCCTCACTGGTTTTTCTCTGCTTTCCAGAGGGCCTGGCAGTGGGAGTTGGCTTCGGTGCCGTTGGGAAATCCGACTCTGCCACGTTCCAGAGTGCCAGGTAAGACCTGATCCTGCTTTTTTGTGTGTTCTTTTGCCTCTTGGAGCTTGGCTGTCCCACCCTGGCACGTGCTGGGGGGTTGGGGATCCGTGGATTGATGGAACCTGCCTGGAAGCACACGGGTGGCAAAGGAGTGGAAGAAATTCCTGGTGCTGCTGCATTTTCCTCACTCTGTGCTGGCCAGATGTGAGGAAAGGTTTCTGGTGCTGATGGTCCCTCAGTGGCTCCGTGGTTTTGCCTCTCTGGGATCACTGGAGCTGGGGAGAGGCGGCTGAGTGTCCCAGTGGGTGCTGCTGGCTCTCAGGAGCTGCACCCAGGGATTTGGGGGTGTTCATCCCCTCCCTTCTCCTGTTAAACATCCCTGGGGATGCTCAGCTCAGCACTGGCAGCTGCTTTGCTGTCAGGGCAGGAAAAAGGGCTGGGAGCTGGGGATGTGTAAATCAGGTGGAGAGGAGGGAAATCTCAGCCTGGTAAATCCCTTTCCTTAGAGCTGGAATGGTGGAGTCTCCACCCTCCTCTTCCCAGTGCTCCTGCCTGGTGTCTCCATGGCTCCCTGCAGGATTCCTTCATCTCCTTCTCCTCCTCCTCCTGCTGCTGTCCCACCTGAGCTGGGAGCAGTGCTGGTTCCAGGCAGGATCCCTGGCACAGGGAAAGGCTGGGATTTTCCCTAAAATCAGCATCCCCAACGACTGGGAAGCACCTGGTGGCTCTGGGTGCCATTCCTGCCAGGCAGGGCCATGGGGCTCTGCAGCTGCTGCCAGGGAAGGCTCCTGGTCCTCTTGGCATCCTGGCATCCCTGAGTCCTGGCATTCCTGCTCCTGGCAGAGCTCCCAGGAAAACCCTTCCGTGCTTCCCTGGCACTGCTGGGACCTGGGGGCATCATCCTGCTCCTCCAGACTCTGGGATTTGGGCACTGAGGATGTGAACTGCTCCTCCAAACTCCGGGATTTGGGCACTGAGGATGTGAACTGCTCCTCCAAACTCCGGGATTTGGGCACTGAGGATGTGAACTGCTCCTCCAAACTCTGGGATTTGGGCACTGAGGGTGTGTCCTGCTCCTCCAAACTCTGGGATTTGGGCACTGAGGATGTGTCCTGCTCCTCCAAACTCTGGGATTTGGGCACTGAGGGTGTGTCCTGCTCCTCCAAACTCTGGGATTTGGGCACTGAGGATGTGTCCTGCTCCTCCAAACTCTGGGATTTGGGCACTGAGG
>VYZP01079050.1:0-37736 GCA_013400635.1 Hypocryptadius cinnamomeus | reverse complement strand
AGCTACAAATCACTTTCTAGGATGAGGGGTTGGTATGAAGCAAGTGTGGAAAAGCCTCAAATTTAACAGACTTGAACCTAACTTTGAGTGTATTTAGATTGTATACGGTTAAGATGAGTCACAAGTGGTATTTAATTAATAATTCTTCATTAACACACATTAATGACTTCAAGACATTAAAAAAATACAGGGGCTGATGAAAATCTTAGTATCTTAGGATAACATTCAGTAAAACACAGTACTAAGAGCTAGATCATACAAGGGAACATGTTTTAAAGAACCTTCAGAGGGCATTTGGGCTGACAGTTCCAAGAATTTTAATGGCAAGTAATGGCAAACAGGTTCACTTTCTCTTACAAATTTCCTGACTTTTGCTGAAATCATCAGTCATACATGCCAGTTTGGTGCATGCTAAAGTGACAGCTGGTACAGATGAGAAATTTTAGCTGAGATGGTGTGCCACAGCTACAACTCAAAAAAAGGGCAGAATGCACACAAACATACATCTCCCTGTTCTTCATGTAACAGTTGTGAAAAGCAAAATACCCCAGAGCTAGCAAAAAGAAATTATTTTCTGCAGAGAAGTAGGAGAAAACTACCAAAGGAACACAGTCAGCCTCTGTCCCAATCCCTTCTATACCTGCATACAAAGAGCAGAGGCCCTTCTGAAGCTGCTTTCTATTCAAAAGACATGCAGAACACTGGCACAGAAATATTAGGAGTCTCTTAAGACTTTTGCCTACCAGATATTTCACTATTGCTTTGCTCTTGGACAAGCTAAAACAGCACCAAGATCAATTACACTGTTACCTGAAAGTCATGAGCCAAGACTTAAAGACAGAGGGAGCTGTAATTAGCAGACAGAGCCAATGTTCAGTAATAGATCAGAAAGCATATTGCTATCAAGCTATTCAGGAATTGTTTCATTATTTTTAACTTATAAATCTGATCCATTCAGTCACCTGTTGCATTATTCCCTTTTTCATTTTTATACTTTATACAGAGTTCATATGCAGACATCTACACAGTGAGATTGCTGATGAGCAACCAAGCTCTGGGATGCACAGTCCCCATTGATTTGAGACTGCATGCATTTTTCATCATTAATGTCCTCAAAAACAAACTCATGCTTTATACTCATGCTTAGAGAACAGAGGTAACATGGCACAATGCAGTTATTTTCCTCCCTACCACAGGTTCCTAGAAGGGCAACACTTCAGAAAGGTCTAGGGGGGATAGAGGCAAGGGAAAAAGATGTGGGCAACTTAAGGAATTCTTCAAGCTATGTTCTGATCTTCAAGTGTGGGTGTTTTCAAGCAATCAATAGCCTCACAAATTCACTACCATCTGACTGACTTATACAGGCAGATCTACCAAAAAGAAGAACTGAATTATCACTGTCCACATTAGAAGGCCATTTGACACATGCCATGAACATATCTCAACAAGAGTCACTGAATTAGTATGAGTTTTAAGAGCATACTCTGGTGGGCCTTGCCTTGACACCACCAATAAAATTTATTACTGGAAGTCTCTGAATTAAGAAAAAGAATTCTTTTAAATGTCAGCTACCATCACATGAATCAACTTAGGGACAGCCCAGAAAGTGTGAAAATGACAAAGAAAAGAAAACCTTAGTTTTTAGAATGAAATCCTCAGCCATTAATGTATAAGAAAATAGTATCCAAAGGATAAGTTTCCAGGAAGGTGACCTTACACACTTCAGCTACAGAATTTTAAAAGGTAAGCAGATGCTTTGATGAGATCAGTGACCTGTTTGAAAGGCTACTGTAATGATCTATCTAAATTTGCTAGAAGACCATTATGAGTCCTAACTCTGTGAGTCACCTCATCAAAAGAAATGTCATTTGCAGATTAAGAAGTTACTTCATCTCTGACACTACTACTCAAATGCAGGATGTGAAAACTAAAAGGCTTTACATACACAAAAAAATGTATGCCACCATCTGACCCTCACCCCTCCCCAGTTTATAGGCCTGTGTCCATCTGGAAAGCTGTTCAGGGCAAAAGATGACAAAGTCCATCATAACCTCATGGCACTCAAGAGAAGAAGTGAATTGAGGTTCCAGATGTTTATTCTAATACCCAATGGCTCAAGAACCATCCTAAAGGAGTAAACTGGCCTGTTTCGTTGACCCTTGTGACTCATTGATATACAGAAACTGAGATTGTGTTCCTTGGCCTTTTAAGAGGAGGTGTGGAGAACCCTGAAGATGCCAAGCTACCATCATAACATTTCCAGGAATCAGACTGAGTGAGGGAGAATTTAATTTTCCCAAAGACCTTTTGGGAAAACAGTCCTACAAGAGCTCAATACAGGAGGTCCTTGGTTTGTCTTGAGCATGAAGACCCTGTGACCAGGCCAGAACAGGTCCCTAGAGCTGCCTTCTAAAAAGCTGCCGTAACACATTTAAAGTACTTGGGGAACCTCTACATGTAGATACATGATCCAAACCTCAGCTATTGACTAGCAATATGCTCATTCAAATTCCCAGCCACCTGATGATTTGGAAAGCAGAAGGAAGAGAAGCAATCCACATGGAGAGTTTCAGGAACAGTTTTTGGCAATGCAACAAACCCTTAGTCAAGGACAATAAGCACCAATGAGCACATTCTGCAGACCAAGCAGCCAACAAAGCCCACGGAAAGTAAGAACCTGCACAATACCAGGTACTCACTGAGAAGCATTCTACCTGAAGATGCCAAAAGTTTGAGAGGGCCCAAAATGGCAATTGCCTTTCTACCCAACTGTGCAAAGAGAATTCCTTCAGTTCAAAGTATTTCAAAACTTGGAAAAAAATGTTGCTTTACATGTTTGTGCACTCTAAGCGACATCTCCATTTATACTCAGAAACTTACTTTGCTCACATTTAGGTTCCAATTCCATTAAGTGTTGTAGCGTGTCACAACCAAGTAACCGGTTAATCCAAAAAACTGAGAGAAAAAACCCCAGTATAATTCAACAATATTAATCAGTTAATAATACAATGTAAGAAACACTGGCATAATTGCATTCTTTTCCATCCTTCAGAATGTGATTTTTAATTACTTGCCCTTTTGCAACTGAAGCCACAATGACTCCAAATGAACAGGAGCTCTATCGCAAAGCAACTCTGCCTAACTAAAGATGTCTTCTAATCCATTCACCGTTTGCAATGTTTAATTTTTTCATTCTCAGACACAAATAACCTCTCATAATTGTACATTAGCACAGACTAGTGGTGATAACTCACCACTGCAGCTATATATAATAAAATTACTACACTCAAAATGTGCTGTCAGCACCAGAGATCTATTTCTTAAGGTTACTTGAAACAACTTGTCATCTTTGTATATACACATGTTATTATTATATTTCTCTGATTTGGCTTCCTTCTTAGAAAAACTCAACAGTATCAAAATATTTTTCTACCCATGGAGCAGAGTGGCACAACAGATACAAGCAGATTTTAGAGCATCACGGGAAAAAAAAATGAGATCTAAGCTTGAAGGAAATACTGAGTTTGAAATACCTGTGGGTTTTTAACAAAACTAAAATATTTGACTATTAGCTCTCCATAATCTGAACTAATACATTTGCCTCATCTAAAAAAAGACTTACTAGAAATTTTAGAAGCAATATTTTAGAAATATTTCATCACTTATTTATTCTTTTGTATTTCATCAAAGTTTAAATATCCATGCCTTTCTACACCACTTCATTTTGCCTTTTTTCCCAAAATGCAAATGATATTCTCTGAAACTACCTCAGTGAAGATGGGTCTTGCTCTTGTAAAAACAGGCATACTGTATCCTCCTCCTAACTCTTAAGAAGCTCCTATGGGTTAACAGACTTGGGAGCGGGCCTCTGATTCTAAAACAGTTTTCCAAGCCAAGGCTGTGTGCAAATTAATGGAAACAGCAAAACAGAAACGGGCACCTTCCTGCCAGTCATTTCTCACCACTGAGGCAACCTTTGGAGGCATGTTAGGCACCTTACAATGCCAGGAAAATGTAAAATAGAGCATATGCAGCATTCTATTTCAAAAGTGGCTGAAATAATGGAATTAGTTTAAAGCTAATACTTCCTCTTACTCTAAAGCTATTAACAGGCAAGAAGATTTAATCAGGGGTCTTTCACTAGTCCAATTACCAGCTAGCACCAGCAAGCATCAGCTAAAGCATTAGCTCCCACTGCTTGGTCCTAAAGACTACATGTGCACTATGAAATTCAGTGAAACCAACTGGTGTGCCTATTTTAGACTGCAAGTACTATGAATTATTTCAGAAGTAAATAATTTAAGATTCAGAGTTTTGCACTTAATTTGAGAATCTGATTTTCTTCTGCAAATTCTAATACTGAGAAATAAACTTCCCTGTTCTCCATGAAGAAATTTTCATTTTGCACGCTTGTAGAAAGCTGGACTAAGCACAGAGGGTAGAGTTTCTACTTAACAAGAAAGTCAAAAAGATGCATTTAATGCATTCCTTAAAAATATATGTTGTCTGGGAAATTGAGAAAAATCTTGTCTAGCAGCAGTCTGAGGGCATGACTGGAAAATATTATCCATGTAGCATCTCAAAGCTAATTTAATGCATCTATCATGAACTAAGTAAACTCAAGACAAGCTCCCAGAAAAACTATTACATTACATAAATCTCAGTTTCTCAGCCCATGGGAGATTAATAATATAAACAGTAAACTATAAATTTTAGCCACAAAATCATAATTCAAAATTATATCAGTATGTACGCAAGAACTAGATCAGTTGTGTACTGCATGAAAGTTTTGTTTAAGAATACATAAACTACTAATGCTTGGACTACTCTACTAGACATCAAAGAAGATTCAGGAGTAGTTTAATTAATGCAAGCAGACCCATCAATCCTTTGTCTGCTATTAGAGAAATAAAGGAGAGTACTTCAACTTCCCACTCAAGANTTCAACTTCCCCCTCAAAAGCAGGTCACTTAAAAAAAAAAAAAAAAAGAACAAAAAAAAATTAAGCAGTCCTAAGTAAACTGGCTGCTATTACCTAATGCATACAGATGTTGTAGGGAAGATCTTACTGTTCAAAAGTTAAGCCAGAACAGAACTGATATGAAATATTTATAATAATCATCCATTAATCCTTTAATTCCCAAAAAGGAAAAGAGAGAATGTGAAAATTGAAGAACTAGTACTGATGCCTAAAGATTTTTAGCTTTTTGTATCTTCCATGTATTTGTAACTTTGTAGATTGCTAAAGCATGGCTGTTGTTTCTACCTTTCTTCCCTACATTTAGAAACTATAAGCTAACCTTATAAATAGTGTTTAGTCTTACTCCAAGAAGAGAACCAACTACACATTCTGTTTTCCAACCAGAATCTGGACCAGACATTAAAAAAGTGGGGCAAAAGAAACCTCTGCCTTCAGTGGGGCAAGACCCCAGGGATTATTACCTAACCAACTAACCTTTTAATTGGACAGTATACGGTAAGTATAATAATTGACTAACTTTATAAAAATTGTGGAATTAATATACCACATGCAATTTTTGCCATGTTGTGTACCTGAAAGCTTTCAAGTAAAGGTTTGCTTTTATATTCACTCTAACATTGTTGGGAACATCTATTCTATTTTCCAGGCATCAGTACAAGATGTCACCTCAAACTCAAGTTTTCTTGTGATTAGAAACAGATAATGAAGAACAATTTCTGTGATAAAAATCAAGCATGAACAATTGTCTAGAAAAGAATTGTTTGACCACTTTCAATGACGACCAGCATGGAGAAATAAATACCTAAATGAAAAACTTTTCAAAGCACCATGTGAATACATGTTGAGAAAAAAGTATCTAAAATTTGTACTGGTTTCTGTTGCCCAGTAGCATAGCTGACAAGGAAAGTAAACTAAGTATTTATTACAAAGCTGCCTAAGATCAAATGCTTCCTACAGCAGTAACTGTAACTTTGAAGCTTTCTTGACACTGTCAAAAAAGAAAGTGCTGAAAAAACAGCCTTCGAATATTTTGTTGTAACAGATATGTGATATCCACATTATGCTTGCCTTGTGGGGCTCATTTTGGTTTAGTTGTAGCCTGGCTTCAAGGACTGAAGCACATCTCTGGTTAAGTGTTTTCTGAAAGGAATACAGGTTGTGTATTTGGAGGACTCTCCACCATAACACAAAGTATGGAAAGGGGGAACTTCTAAGAGATTTGCTTCAAAAGCACAGTTCTATCTCCCCTAAAAATGCTGATGTGGAAACATGATTTTTATTTCTATTTATAGATGACGACACATTTCAGTGAAATGCTCAGATGGAAAAGTAAAACACATACAGATATTAACACTAGAAATTTCAGTTCCCTTAAGCAACCCTTTCCCAATAAGCAACCTTTATTTTATGTGGTGTAGAGGACATGTTTCTCCTTTCGCCTATTCTACTCCATTAAAGCTTATCCATAGAATGGACATAAAAACATGGTATTAAAGACACTCAAGAAAAGAGATCTGCTCTGATCAACACAGAATAATCTGAGCAGTCAAAAGTCTGATAAAAACTGATCTGATCCACAGTGAGTTAACCTCCCTAAAAAGTATTCACTTCAAGCAAAAACAGTCTTCCAACAATGAGCTCTAATTCTGTCCTGTCTAATTTAAAGGTCTTTTGAATGCCAACAAGGATCTGACAAAAGAGGTGCAAAATGGAATCAGTAAAACTTGACAACTAACTGCTCCCAGAGAAAAACTGTGCATTGTAGAAACTTTGACATTGGAAACATCTTCTATTTTCAATAAGCAACTAAAGCAAAAGCACTTTAAAGCTTTCATGTCCCTGATCTCTAATGCAATTTTTTTTTATGTTGGTGTAATACTATGTTAGCTTTCTGTAAGTGGCTACTGAAGTCACTGACCTTAAGTTACAATTTCCATATCTGTTCCATTAACATCTACAACACCTTCTCCTGGAAGTTTTCCCTGGCAATTTTGTTTTCCAGTGCACTGACAGTGCATAACACAGCGCCAACACCAGATATCTAACCACATCCTCAATGTCATGCAGAAATACTAATGACAGTACCTGATAAACCAATCTATCATGGTGCAGGTATGACCTTACTGACTCCAGTGGTGGAGCTAGTGTGGCCAGACAGAGTGGTGTATCCCTATAAACCACTGCACTGCATCACAGAGAAACCCTTCTGTTCAAAGCTCAGTTAAGACAGACATTTAAGAAACCACCATAATTAAAAACACATTTTAAAGCACAAGTTTCTCCCCCTGCTAATATTGATAAAAAACACCAATGCAGACTTTGCATTTCTTCATAAAACATGCTACTTAACCAAGTCAGACTGGACATTCTATACATATCAACAAACTTTCACACTTCAGTTCTGTATCAATGTGTTTATCAAAATTCAAAGTAGAAAATTCTGATTCCCTTCAATTGTAATTAAAAAATAAAAAAATCTTATATTCATCTTTACTCAAATTGCTACTGTTAAAATGGTATACTGATTTTATCATAATCTGGTGGTTAAAGAAAATTAGTATCTTATTTTAAACCCTCTTTGCCATTCCAGGATATTTAGATCTATGTAACAATAGAAACACTGCTGTGGTACATTGTGTCACATTACCTCAGGAACATCTCGAAGTGTTTTACTAAAGCCTTTAGGTTTTTGTCAGGAAAGCACATCTTCCCCAGTATTTCTGGTAGTTTTACTGTGAATTAAAGAAATAATGGTTATACCTCTTCTTGTACGTGCAACTTCAAATTACTTTTATCCACTACACAGAAAAGAATATAAAAAATTTCTTCTTACCACAGACCCCACTTTTCCTTGCAAGCTACTTTTGAACTTTCAAAGCCTTACTAAATAGAAACATGTTGAGAAGGTGAAAGCTTCTGGGTGTAATGATGTTTGATAGCGTACTGGAAATAATGTTGCTTTGCCTTTCTTAAATGAAGGCTTACAGAGCCAATAAAAGATAACCAAATTTATGAGTAACCTGAAAGTTCCAACCAGATTAAAATGTACATTCCTCCAAGAATAAAAATAAATTTAATAAAGCAAACAGAAAAAACACACAGATACCAGGACTGAAAAAAAAAAAAATAAAGCAACTTTGATTGAGTAGAGAATTTTGCATCAGTTTACCAAACATCCTCAGCAAATGTTGAGATCCATAGATATATGAGGGAGGTGGTGGTTGATCACTTGGTGGATAATTCTCTGGCATCAATTTCCAGGACAAAACCTACAGATAAAATACAAAAATACTGGTTATGAATACTTTATAACATCATAAATAATTTAGACTGTACAGAACTTCAAAGATGAAATAAGTAATACCAACAAAATCTTTTTTTACATAGCCCTACCCTGAGGTCCACAAAATTTTTAATCCTTGAATCTAGGACAGTAACATCAAAATCTGTTACCTCATTCAATTCGTTGTTTCTTCTGCCTTCAAAGCCAGTAAACACCGTGCTCCCTTCTTTGCTAGGAGTCAAAGTTATAGGTGAAGATGACCCACTATGGACAGGTGTTTCTTCAAAACAAAAGGAAAAACAAAACAAAAGAAATAAGAAATATTTTACTACTTGTAAACTGCTACTTGGAACTATAAGCCATTAAATGCATCTAAAGCCTGCTGCTAAAATGTTTGAAGTCTTAAACACTGAAATTCAATAAAGGTTATCCTAAAATAAACTCTCAGAAAAGCAGCTTATTGCATTCTGTGGAAAAATATACCAAAGTACTGACAATATTGCTTTGTATTTCTTTCTTTGGTAATAAGGCCTCAGAGTTAAAGAATTGATACAAAAAGTTAATGACTTCCATTTCTTTCACTGAGTATACAGCCCATTCAGCACTAAAAGAACAGAACTTTATGCTTTGTTTAGACCCACAACGTAAAAAGAAAAACCTACTTTTTTCCAGGTGCAAGAAGAGCTTTGGCATAGAAGCGGGGGTCTCGAGGTGCCGCCGTTTAGGCTGTGGGGACGCGCTGCTCTCGGATAACCTGTCACAGTTGGAGCTGTGGCGCGTCGAACGCCTCAGCGACTGCAAGATTTCGGGCTCGGCTTTTCGCCTCTTCGGCGTGGCTGGCTCCCCTGTGGTGGGCTGGCTGTCAGTCGACTGAGGCGTGGGTGGATTCAGCAGAGGAGGGCTTGGGGAAAGTTCCTCCTGATTTCTAGGAAATTAGGGCAGGTTTACAGAATTGAAGAGGTCAGGGCTCTAGCCACAAAAAAAATTATCTACTTTCACAGATGTTATTGAACACTTTTATTCAGATAAGACAATCTCCTTCCAATAACTACTACAGCGATGAGCTCTTCTATTAAATTCTATTTTCCAGAAGTATACATATCTTCAAATTAAAGTTAAAAACCATAAATACCACATTCTCCTACCTTTTGAGATAAGCAGTATTAAACTTCTTATATCTAACCTACCTGTTAGTATTTGTTGAGTTTTCTTTGATAGGAAGAAAGAATTTTGATGAAGTCACCTTCTTAAATTGAGCTTGTTCATAAGGATAGAGCAAAATTAAGGGAAGTGTGAAGTCAAAGGTTATTCTCAGCCCATCCACCATCTCTTTACATAGCTCGACACTAGAGGGGAAAAAAATTATGAATTTCTAAGTTGCATGGCACTATTTTTCAGCATAGTTGCACAAAATTGCTCTTTAATACAGTCCATTAACATCATAACTACAATATGCTGATTCAATCACTAAGTAATGATAAGTAATTAAAAACACACTTAAAAAGATGGTGATTGCTCTTGTTAACTTCAGAAATACAAGTCTTTTAAAAAGGTCTGCTCCATAACCTCAAACAAAATCACACAACTGTTGTATTACACTATTCACTAAACTAATAAAATATACTGTGGAGTAAATAAAGTTAGCCAGATGTTTTCTAGGTAAACATTATTTTGGTTTTCCAAGTTCACTACACTGAAAAAAGAGACACCTGCCAGAAAAAGTAAGTACTAAACAGACTGAATCTCTGTCTAAAAGGCATAAGCATAATTTGACCTATATCCACTAAGATGCAGTTAAGGCTGTGCTCAAGAGACATCCAGTGAACCAACAAAACCAGATACATTTGCATGGGAGAGCAGTTTCCAATGGTCTGCTCTGCTGGTCAGAGCACTACACTTGGAGGCTACCAGGAATTTCAGTTTCAGGTCTGTGTGAAAGACTTACAAACGCTACATGATGAGTACACGAGCTATTACAAGAACCAAGAACACAGAGTGCAGCACACCTGCAACACCTCTCACCTTTGTGAAGGTCTTCCCCTCCCATGTTTCAAGTGCACATATATGTATGGTAACAGTATTTGATTCTGCCAAAATGATCCATGTTTGAAACTCCAAACTTCCAATATTTCATATCACCTACTAAAACTACTATACATGAATTGGGTCAGGGGACCATCATGTGCAGAAATTCTATAAATCCAAGAAGGTCAATAACCTTCAGTGTTAGAGCAGTAAGGCAAATACAGTGAAGATGTCAGCTGAATCTCTCCTACTTAATGATCACTGAAACTATACCCATTTTTTTACTAAAGCACTGTTTTTATTGAGGAAGTGACTTGAACATAAACCTGTAAAAATCATAACGCGTGTAAAACCTTCTGTTCATATTTCTGGTATTTTATCTAACCTTTTGTTTGGGAGATTATACTACAAAGAAGAAGTGTCAATCTGTCAAAAAATGAATGACACCAACATAAAACAAGACACTCAGGCTAAAATATTGCAAGGAATAGCATAACAACACACCATCGAAATAGAACACTAACACAAGTCAGGATTTCTCGTTGATAAAATAACAAGATTTCACCCCATTGTACTTAGATAGAAGCAGTCTCATCTAATATCAAAAATCTTTAACATAAGAGAAAAAAATCCCCAAAACACTCAAAAACCACCACACCGCAAACATGCATGGTCAATGCATTTGTAACATGGTAGAAGAACATACAGCTCAGCTGAGAAAACAGACTAAAACACGAATTTCAACAAATCAGGATTTGTGTTACCACAGTTTCTCTATATACTAACTCTAGGATTTAAGACCACATATTCATTTAAAACAAATAAACAACTTGCACTTGGAATTCTTTATAAGTGTTTGTATTGAATTTTTATCCTTTTTAAAATGTGAACCTGTTCAAGTTTATCTAAGGAGGGTATTCTTATTTCAGATATGAAATTCTCCACATTGACAACAGCAACACATTCTTCCAAACGGATATCAATATTTGTAACAACTTACACGATAGAACAGGATACTGATACTTTTGCATAATGACATTTCAGAGTATAGAGACTCTCTCACTGATAAACAAATTATCAGTGTTACTCTGCTATAGTTAGCTGTCAAATACTTGGAGCCCTGTAAAGAGATCTACATGATGGTATAAGCTCACAGAAGTGAACAGCCACAAAACAACACAGAATGCAAGGTCATTCCTCTTGTGACAAGAGCAGTGGACTAAAGATTACTTACTTCTTCTCTGGTGGCACATAATGAAGATTCATATTAGCATGTGGAGTCATCTGATGGTGCCGAGACCTTTCATTGGCTGAAAAAGCGGCATTGATTGCAAAGTGTTTTACATATGACTCCAAGATGGTTATTATATTTGTCTGGCAAGGAAGCTTCACTAGCTGAAAAAGAAACAACAAATTAATGTCTTATAAAAACAGTAAGTTGTAATGTACCAACTAATTTAGTAAATATCTAGCGCATAAAGCAAATTCAGTGTAATTCTGTATAATTGCAACCCCTAAAGTGCATTTTTTATCAACATCAGGAGAAACAAGAAACATGGTCAGATTAGCAAGTTTGCTGCACTTCCAGCTGTCAAAAGCAAACTGCATTCTAATGCACAATCAGGAACCACAACAGTACACTGCTAAATATGACAAGCCACTGTTATAGCTATAGAGAACTCTACTCCCCACCTCTCTGTATTCTTCCTTGCCCTGTCTGAGCTCAACATAAAGCTAAAAAGGTAAAGTTAAAAACCTCCAGAAGCTGTATAAACAAAAACTACTTTTGACACCCTCCTCACACCACCATGCACATTAGAGCCCCAACTTTTATTTTATACCCTTTTTCTTCTATTAATATAGTAGCAGTCTTCCTCAAGCTTCTTTTTCAAGACTTCAGGAATTTCTATGCTTATTGCTCTTTCTTCCATGTCCCGTTTTGTGTGAGCGTCTTGTTCTTCTTTCTACAACAGATCAGTGAAAGAAAACAACATATTGGTTGTGAAAAAACAACTTCAATAGTAAAGATACAAGTGGATAATAGCCTTAAACTATTTAACAATACTGCTCTTGAAAACATCTGCAAATTCTTTTTTCTAACTTTTTTTTTTTTTTTTTTTTTAAGTTTAGCCTTCTCTTAAGTATTTAACTAAAAAAAACCCAGAAATTTGTTAGGTATTGCTGATTCAGATAACCCACACTGCAGTAGTTAAAGTCTACACATCTTCAGATCAACTTTTTACTGTAGAAAAATAAATGGGTTTTTTTTCTTGAAAACAGTCCTCTCTACGTTTTAACTTAAGACCAAGGTTGACATGCCGGTCTCACAGTAAAATACAAGACAAACATCCTGCTGCTATTAGGGTTTGTCCAACCTGCATAGACAAGCAAATTTTTACAGCACCCACAGAAGTGGAAAATATGTTCTGCTACATTTTCTCCACATAAGCCTTTTGTGTCGAATGAGAAGAAAAGAAACAAACGTGTATTTTTAGCATTATATCACACAGTTCTATAAGAAAATGACATTGTATTATTTTCAAAATCACAATCACAGTAAACACCAGGAATAAGAAAATTATGCTTTTAATTCCAGCCAAACTACCAGTTGTGGCCTATATTTCATCTACTTCAATTTTTCCAGAGTTTCAAGTGCAGATGTTTAAATTCTATTAACTTAAGGAACACACAAAAATACCATTTCTGTCCTCTCATCTATGTCACTTTCTTCACTTTTTATTTCTTCATCTGTTCCTTCATCACTGTCATCAGAAGAAGAACTACTTATAGCTGCATAAGAGAGATTTCACAGATTTATTATTACATTACACAGCTTATGACAATTGGTTTGAGGTCTCAACACAAAAAAACCCCAAAAAACAAAAAACCCAACCCACTAAAAAACCACAATTATCTTGTTATATTTAATGAGGATGAGTAATTCTAATTGAATTAAACATGGATTATTTACAGCCCACTACAAATATTTTAAATATGTAAGATGAGTTAATAGGAAGTATTCTTGCCTCTTCTCTAATTGAAAAACACTCACTTTTAAAAGCTCTCTACATTCCTGAGCACCCACATTTTCATTGGATTTTAGTTCTGCACAGGGGATTAACATATTAATCATTCGATCAAAAGGCATGAATCTGTGCAGCAGCAGTTCCCAGAACATCAGTTAAGTGCCAGCCAATGTTCCTGCTGGCTTTCTAGTCACAAAGGAAAATGCAGGAAATTAAAAACCTGGCTTGAAAGTGAAATCAGCCAGTCAGCTGACAAGAAACAGACCTTTGTGTGAGGTAGACTGGGGAAAAAAATAATCTTATTGCCCTTAAAAACACACAAACACTAGCAGGGAAATGCTGTGTTTCCTAACATCAAACAAAGAAATGTGAGGGCTTCTCACACCTATTAATACTACTCTAAAGAAAACAGCATTAAGCTTTGAAAGCACAGATTAGAACAGTTGAGTAGAAGAGATGCAAGGAGAAGCCTCTGGATTACAAGAAGAAAACAGATATTCCAACTTTACAGATGCTTAGCATGAAACATAGTTCTCACTCTTCATATGACTGCATTTGTATATTTCAGGTAGGACCATTATACTCTCACGGCAAGTGACACCATGCACTTATCCCCAGGTCAAGGCATCCCACCAGTTACCAAAGGATGAAAACAAGCTCACAGTTTTCGCTACTCTCATCATTTTCTTCAGCAGGAAGGCTTTTTAACACAGAGTCAACACCAGGCAACCTGCAGCGTCTCTTCTTTCTTCCCTTTCTTCTCCTACAGAACATAAAACGGTTCACTGACATTTGGGTAACATTATTTCATTCTTTTATCCTAACTAATTTGATTATGTGTAAATGCACAGGAAACCCATGTTTGTGTTATTTTCATTAATTAAAGCTGAAATTATTTGGACAATGCTTATTTGAGAGTGAATACCCTAATGTCTGTACCTTACCTCACATTCATGTTCTCAAGCAGATCCTCTAGCCATGGCTAAGCAATATTAGATTATTGCCTTTGGCTCAAAAATACTTCAGGTTTTCCTAAAGTATTTTGCAAGTACATTTCTTTGGGAAGATGCAGATCCAATACACAGGCATTTCACAGCAATAGTTAAGAATAACATCGCTACTGAGCTGTTAGTCTTTTAGAGTGTTAATAACAATCCACACATCTCTAGCTCAGAGTAGCTCTCTAGAATGCACTGACTGTATTATGCATATAACTACCACCTACAGCATGAGCTCAGATGCCAAGCTCAGTTGTAGACACCTGGATGTATTTGTCTAAATCTGAAAATGAATCTCATTTATTCTGAGGCCAAAAGGATTTCTTACATGCGAGCCACAGCCTTCCGTGCCAATTTACGCTGTAATCTGCGGTTTTCGTCTGTATCCCGAAGAACATGATCTTCAGCTGCCCATCTATCCCAGCTAAGGACAGTCAAAAGAAAGTAAAAAATGACTATGAATATATGCCACTCATGATTACCAATAAACTAATATACTTTAAATCTACAAAGGACTTGTTTAATGTCATTCAGAAGCAACATCTGCATCACAAAGTTTGCACTCTTCTCTGTTCACATGGCATCAGCTCTCACGTTGCCATCTAAAATCTCTCAAGCCTTGACTTAACCCAAAACAGCGTTTCTAGCACTGACACATACTATCAATCACAGTCAAGACACTACACTCATGTACTGACCCTGATAATCAAACAATCCAGGGCTAGATTTAACAAAGCAAAAGCCTTTTATTAATGGAAACTTAGGTGCCACAAGTATATGCCACAGACAGATATCCCATAAGGTTTAAACTCATGTCTATCAAACCAATCCACTGAAATTTATGGATACAGATCAATGTCAACATGAGCAAGTATATTAAAGGCATTCACAAGAACAAAAATACTCCTGCAAACATTGGTCCTTAGATATTCTATGCAAAGCCTGTCTTTGCAGAAAAAAATAGAAGGAATAGAAGAACTGAAACTACATGTATAGGTTCTTACCTTCTGTTCCAACCGTTAAAATGGATCAGATATTCTGGAATCTTTCTGCCTTTCTCATCTTTTCCAACAACAATATCAACAATCTGAAACAAATATTGAATGGTACATATTAAAAAGCTTGAGAGACAGTAAGCCTTCAGGTATTTAGAAAGTTTACGCACAAAGAAAGAAAGAAAAGAAAATTAAAGGCTTGATATTTTGCCAGTTAATATTGACATGAAGAGAAGATAAGGATTATATGATTAGAAAACCTAGCTTTCTTGTTAGGTACTCTTAATATTGCAGACTGCTCACTACCTTTGTCCTATCCTCAAAGATCTCATGCTTTCAAGACAGACAAAGAGAGACATCAAACAGTGCAGTAGTGCAGTACAGATTTGGAGATTTGGGCTACTTACACTTTCTCCCCTGTGCTGTTTGCTCCAGCCCCCTAAGCAGGAAACACAGTTCTCTATATATAAACCTCAGAAATACTGCTCTGTTGAACACCACAGACTCACAGCCACAAAACATTAACAGGCTTTGGGAATATCTCAACCCTTGCTTTTCTCCATTTTCACAAATGTGCAATGGCCAGTCTCAAAGGGCCTGCACCTCGGAAGAAAAAGATGTGGTGCCTGCACTTGAGAGACTTTCAATAGATCATTATCAGTACTTAGGCTACAGTGATGTTTTAATTTGGGTGTCCAGAATTTAAGAACTGTTGATGGATTCACAGACAGTTATGCTGTTTAGGGTACCTGACAGTAAAGAAGAAAAGGTACTATGCATTTTTGTACTCAGGTTGTATGTTTATAGCGATAGCAACTACAGCTGCCAGGTTGTTAGGACATAGGAGTAAATGCACAAACAAAAGGGCAGCCCAAAATATTACAAGATGGTGGCATTCCTAATCAAAGATGTTTGAGAAATACAGATAAGCACAACTCACAAATCTGCAGCAGAAAGTACTAATTTTATCAAGAATCCAGTTACAACACTTCCTTTTTTATCCCCCTCTAACAAAAAAACACCCAGAACTCTGTTTCTAAGTCGGACACAGATGATTTAGGATTGAAAAATAATCTTGTGTACCACTGATACCCTAAAACAACACTATTTACATAAAGCCCTATCATTACCCCCACTATTCTTAAGGTTAGGTCCTAATTGAGGCAGTCATCTCTTACTGCAACTCCTATGGCCCACCGTGCACTGCTCACTCTCCTATTTCCGTATATTCTCCTTCACCAGCGGTACCACTTACACCTTTCCGAAACGCAGAAGGGCGGGCAGTAAGCGTGGGAAAGCGTGAGGGGAAATAAATCCAGCTACACTACAAAACTGCAGGGGTGGCAGTAAGACTTCAGAATTACTTTGCAGGTGTTCAGCCGAGAACGGAAGGCGGGAAGCGCGGCAGACGCTTCCAGAGGCGATCGGCGGCCCCGCTGCCTACCTGCCGCGACAGGCAGGCCCCATCGCCTGTGCTCCCCAGCGCGGGCAAGGCCCAGAGGCTCGCAAACAGCTGCTACGAGCACCCCCCCACCCCCGGGGCTCCCGTGGCGCGGGGAGAGAGCTGAGCCCCACCGGGGCACCGGCCTGAGCCGCCCGCAGGGAGCAACAACGGAGGGAGGCCAGGCCCGGCGGGGACGGCACCGCCTCGCTTCGACTCCCCGTCCCGTGGCGGCCCCCGCACCGCGGCCTCCCCGCCTGCTCCCCCCTCCCCGGGCCAGCACCCGTTCCCCGCAA
This sequence comes from Hypocryptadius cinnamomeus, assembly GCA_013400635.1. Classification (NCBI taxonomy): domain Eukaryota; kingdom Metazoa; phylum Chordata; class Aves; order Passeriformes; family Zosteropidae; genus Hypocryptadius; species Hypocryptadius cinnamomeus. Next base: position 20,691 of record VYZP01079050.1, on the reverse strand, counting down.
CAAGTGCAGCTGCCGGCGGAGCCGCCTCCCCGGCCGGGCCCACAGCCGCTTCCCGCGCCGCCTCCCGCCCGGGGGCGCGCCCAGCGCCCGGCGGGAGCGGTAACGGGANCCGCCCGTGCCCGCCCCGCCGGTCACGCGGGGTGCGCGGCACGGGATGCGGGAGCCGGCGGCGGGAGGGGCGGCGGCGGCGTGGGGGACGTGTCCCGCCGGGCGGAGGGGCGGCCGCCTGCCCTGGGCCAGGGGAGTCCCTGGAGGAGGCGAGAGCTCCCGGCCGTGGCGGGGGTGCCTCGGCACCTTGGGAGCCGGGGCGTGCGCTGGGCCCGTGTCCGCCAGTGGAGCGGGGCGCGGGTGAGGGTTAAGTGCACCCCAAGAACAACAGCTGCCCTTCTCTCTGCTGCTGCTTCCCCTAAACATCAGCAGACATTCCCATTCCTCACCCTCTTTCCCGCTTTCTCTGCTGAGCGAAGAACCGCCCCTACTCCCAAGATGGCTTTGTGTACATTGTAACCTCCCGCAAGGTTTGTTTTGCTCTCCGTTGTTCTTTCAGCCTTCCTTCAGGAAAATAAAACCAGAAATAAATAGGGTGTTGGGACTAGAAACCCAATCTGCTGTTTAATTTCAGATTCTACAAGCACACATATAGTGCAGATAATCAAAATCAATACCCAGCTTTCTTGCCAGTTTATGCTGACTGATGCCTGGAAGGGACCTCATGGGGTTCAGCCAGGGGAATGCTGCAGTTTCCCACACGATGTTATTAGATGCTCCCTCAGGCTGTTGCAGCTTTTATGCCAGTTCTGGATTTCTGATTTACACAAGACCATAACAGGGCTGGGAGGCCTGGGCTTAGCCAGCCTTGTGGAAAGACCAGTTAATTTGTGATTATTTAGCATTTCTGAAGTTGTTTTTCTGTGGAAGCTGTTCAGGAGATGGATGACTCTAGACTGTGCAACTGTGCATACACTAGTTTGGTGCTAACGGGAAGAGGATTTTGAATCCTCATATCTTTTTTCCAGTCACTGAGGCTGATATCAAAGCTGGAAGCTGTAAGGAATGCCATGGGAAAGAACATGTAGTTCTAGTGTATTACCACAAAGTTTCTGAAGGTAAAAAGTGATAGGGGGTACCCAGAAAACAAGATTCTGAGAAGGTGACTGCTCCTTGGGATAGGATGGACTGAGTACTCAATTTTTTTTGATTCAAAACATACATATTTTTATAGTGGGAATGGTAGGAAAAGCCTGTAAACCTGCTGCTAAGACTGGGTGGAGTGAGAGAAGCCAATTGATGGAATAGAGTGAGAGAAATTAAGGAAGCATTCCTGAAATTGTTCAGAGCCCATTGATGCTAAAGTTAGGAAACAGGCTCCAAAACCGCATGGATGCAATGTCAACTGCAGGAAGTGTTAATTAAGTTACTTTTTTTTTTCCTTGCAAGATAAAGCAAATGGTATTGGACGTTTGGAGAACAAAGCTGCTTCCAAGGGACTACCATGCTTTAAAAATACGGGAAAACAGCAACAACAAAACAAAACAAGGGAAGGAGAATCACCAACTTGTGCTTGCGTCCCTGCCTCCAACCTGGTGTTAAGAGTAGTCACACAAAAGAAGCTTCAAACCACTTCTGCATAAACAGCTTATGTATTTCCACACTGCCTTCTAGATTCCTCCTTTTCCTTCCTCCCCACTGGTGTCTACTTGCAGACTCTGCTTCTTGTTTGCTAGTTCACCCCAGTCCACTTTTGTGGTTCCCACCCAATCTACTCCTCAAATCTTTTGACTCAAATTTCTTTGTACTTGGGTCTCCTAATACTTATATACAACTGTTTGCCATAGCATTTGAGATCCAGTTGTTGCCCTGTCTACTCTCTCCCTGCTCCCATTCTGGGATAGATGCACATGTACATCCATCCTTATCTCCCTGAGCCACCTTGCTGTAGATAATCCTTGCCTGCAGATCCCTGGCCTTGCCAGATCTCCTACCAAGGCTCCTCCTATAGTAGGGCTTTCAAAATCCTGTATGTGAGCTGTGCTTAACTAAGATCCACCTAAAGGGAGACGGGAGAGGAGAAATGCTGGTGTGTTTATGGAAAACCCGTGATAGTGCTACCTAGGCAATGCCTACTTCTAGATAAAATACAGAACATGGACTTTTCAAAGGTACTGAGTTCTCCATAGTGAAGACTGCCAAATGGCTGCCCAAAATAAAAAATATAGAGCAACAGCCACTTGGAAAATGATGTTTGTGTGTGTATGTACATAGTGCCTGTGTAGCACCTGCCGTGAGTTGTTCCTGCCATGTACAGCACATAAACAAAAGGCCTGGTATAGATATACGAGATTTAGCAAAGCTTGAACTACAGCTCCTCACTCATAGGCAGCAAGTCCACAGCAAGAAGAAAGCACAGGCAGCAGAGCAATGTCAGGCAGCATCTTCAGGAGCATCATCCCAGACACTGAGGAACAGCGAAGGGGGGTGGGTGGTGGGAGAGGCCAGCGGCAGGATTTGCTGAATATTGCTGAAGCAGGAGATGAGCTGACCCACCACGTATTTTGAGGACATTCCCAGGACACTACATCGCCTCCAGGAAAGAAAAGCAGATTTACAGCTCCTCTGGGAGACAGAGCAGCCAGGGGGTGGAGACTCCGGCCTCTTGCCAAAGTGAACCCAACGAGACGATGAGGGCTAATTCGGCTAATTCGAGGATCTATTTCAGCTCCGCGCCTCCCTGCAGGCTCAAAGCACACTCTGAGAAAGTTTTGTTCAAGGACAGGTTATATTTCAACAAGGCGCTGTGTTTCAACCACGCACCCCGCGGTGTTTGTGAGGGGGAAGATGGAGGCGGCGCAAGGCTCGCTGGGAGCTGTAGTCCTGCGGCGGGGGCCGGCAGCGCCCTGGCCCTGCGGGGAAGAGGTGTCGGGGACCCCCAAAGAGGAGAATTCCCTGCCTCGATCCTTCCTGCGCAGAGCACTGGGAACACCGAGGCTTGGGCTGTGCGGAGAAGAGGGGTGCCCGCTCACGGTCTGCTCTGTGCGGAGCCTTCACTGCCGCGGTTCCGCAGCGTGTGACCTCAGGTTTAGCCGCACGGCTGCTGGTGCCGGGCTTCTCGCTGTGCGTCCGCAGGCAAACACAAAGGTGACAGCAGCCTAAAGACACACCCAGTTAGTCTGGCAAGATGCAATATGCATACTGTTAGTTGCTGTTGTTTGAATCTGCCCTGCTTTTCATTGTTTCTCCTGGGATCGCTGTTGGGGTGCCAGGTGTGTATTTACCTGGCTCACCTGGATTGGTGCGGTGCTGAAGGGAAGACAAGTCAGCCGAGGGCAGTAGGGACAACGGGTGTTTCTGTTAGGAAAATTAATCCACAAACACCAGAGGTTTTTGTCCAAAAAGGAGACAGAGGCTTTATTTGAATAAAGGGAGAGGCCATGGGGCATTCCCCTGGGATCTCTCGAATTTTTGGAGGACGCAGCCTCCTTTTTATCCTAATTTCCCGGCCGCATTTCCCTTCTCTCTTTCCCCATTGGCTGAGGTACTTGAGAGGTACAGACTTCCCGATACGCCTGATACCGAAGATTCCCTCTAATGTGTAACGCTCCCTTTTAATTTGTAATTCTTACGGAATTTAGGGGTTTTTCTTCCCCATTGTTTCTTTCATCTTTCAATGTCTAATTTCATTTATTAGCAAACATAAAGTTTATTTGTAAAAGCAAGTATCTTTTTCCATTCATCAATCAGTGGAATCCTTTCTATTGTTTCTTTTATTTCCCAGTGCTAGTTTTATCTCCCAGCAGACCCACAGCTTGTTTGTAAAGACAAATCCACTATTCCTCTCATTTCCATGAACTCCAGCACCCACACTGTCACTGCGTCCTGTAAATCCCAGTGAGATTTCAGTTATACCTAAGCAATCAGTAATTATTTTAGCCCTGCACTGAGCTCTATAAAATCCCTCCTTGATTTTGTTCAGCCTGGAAATGGCAAGCAGATACTTTTAAGCATTCTGAGAGTATTTTGGCTTTATGAGGCTCTCATCACATTGGCCACATTGGAATCTCTTAAAACTGTGTAACTTTCTTCCTAAACTTTTATTCAGCAGCCATCACCTGCATGTTCTCTTCTATGTTTTGCTTCTTAGAAAGCAAAATTATTTGTTCTGGCATTGATTAGGGCAAGATAATTTTTTAAAATTTTTTTTTCAGAGTGACATTCTTCTTTTTTGTTGCCTCGTTTTGTAAAAGTAATTATAACCAGGAGTTTTAGTACTAGGATCATGGAAATTTCCCCAATAATATTACAGGACACTCAGAGGAAGCAGAGGACATCCACCATAAGCAGGAGGAGGAGGCAGTTAGAGTCAAAGCACAGCTCACAAGAAAGAGACAACAATCCTTTAAGAATATTGTATTGTATAAAAATCTTGCTGTATTGCAGTGCAGAGAATACAACTTCAGTGAGTGTCTGCACATTTAATGAAGCAATAACCCACTTGTCCTCTCCCTGAAGTTAATAAAAAATTAGCTTAACACCAACATAATGCTATCCTTGATTATTTGAGGAAATCCTCAAAAAGCTCAAATGGTGAATGTTTAATAAGGGGAACATACTTCTTCAGGACCTCTAAACTATATATAGATATATAGAAATACTAAACTATCTGCTTAATTTTATGAAGGCAAACCCTGCTGCTTAATTATTTGCTTGATTTTATTAAGGCAAACCCTGTTGCTTTCAAATCTCCTAAAGTTAATCCCTGGTGTTTACACTCATTTTGCTGTTTACATTGGCTTCATGAACCTTCAGTGTAAACAGAGAAAAAGAAGTAAGGATTCTTCCCATGAAGCAGCTCAAGAAAGAAATTCTGACATCACTTAAGTGAAGCATGCTTCCTGTTTCAACATAATTAAATTCTGAGATCTTAAAAATAAAAACAAAGAGAAGAAAAAAAACCACCCTAATTTACTCTAAAGCTACAGACCTCTCAAGGATAAGAAAGAACTACAGGTGGCGAGATTACTGTTACCAATGAAAGACATTCCTCCCGATGTTCTTATTTGGGTGTCTGTTTAAACAGAGAGGTTTCAGCCAAAGCAACTGCTGTTTCCAGGATCAAAACTAACATTTGTTCTGCACAAGGAAAAAAAAATCCTTCCTGGTTCTAATGCCCTCAAGGGTTTCAGCAGGGTCACAAAATCACAGAATATGCTGAGTTGGAAGGGACCCACAGGGTTCACTGAATGCAGCTCCTGGCCCTTCACAGCTCTGTCCATCATATGCCTGACAGCATTGTCCAAATGGTGGTGACCTTAGTGTCACAGATGCCTTCTGCCATCCCTGTGAAGGTAAGACCAGATTCTTGCAGATGGACTATGTTTGTAACACCAAATAAAACAAGTGAAGGCACTTGGCTTTTTGACCAAGTACCAAAACGTGATCAGATCCATTTTACAGACCAATTGCTTCCTTTCCATGGACCTATGATACAACTGTTAGCATGTTTGTGCTTTTTTAATTGGCTTTCTTTTCCTGGGGAAAAAAAAAAAAAAAGTCATTGGAGTGACATTTTCATAGTATGAAGCTGAGAACATGTGTCCTATGCTCTGGAGAGTCTGAAGGCAGTGAAAAAAGGTGATGCTAGGCACAGGAAGAGTGAAAAGGGGAGGCTGATCTGATGTTTGCCTGGTGCATGCTGCCTGCTGGAATGGGCTGCACACTCACCATCTCCTGGTCTGGATTCTGTCTGGGACAGTGTGAGCTGACATGAGCCAAACCTTTTCCAGGACACATGCTTGCAGTTGAGCATAATGGGCAATTAGCAGTCCAGTGCTTAAGCTCATTTCCAGGCCCCGTTTTTTCTAGTGCTATGGTCATAGCTTTAGAGTCCTTTGGGCAAAAAAACCACCCCACATTATACTGCATGTGACTGGTAGAGATTTATTTTATTTTAGAAGGTCTCAGGCCAGGATTCCTTGAAGAAGCTTAAGAAGTTTCTGCTGCTGGCTGTTTTCCCTCTCCACCACCAGCTCTTCTGTCATGGCTGTGTGTGCAATAAGGAACCTAGTTGGAATATAGGTTGAGCAAATATAGCTATGACAAAGTTGAGCAGAAGCTTGGGCTGAAGTACAAACAACATATAGTGACAAATATTCTTAGAAACTAATCAGTATTTTAATAACTCCAGGTAGAGTTATTACAAATACACATTACATTTGATTTCAGTATTTTTCCCTTGGTTCCTGTCTTATGAAATAACAATAAAACTTCAATTTAGCAGAGAGCTAAAGCTAAAACTTTTCTGTCTTTCTGGTTTAATTGGACTGTGAAGGAATCATGCAGTGTGAAATGGTGCTGGCATCAAGGCCTGCAGGTGTCCAGGCAGCAGGCTATACAATCTTCAGGCCTTCAGTTGTATTTCCAGTTTTATCTTCAGTTTATTGGTGGCCCAAGACCTTTAGGAGAAGACATACTGAACACACTTATTGTGAGAGAGGCTTGACCACAGTAACAGAGTGGGGTCAATGAAGCTGCAGCAGTACTTGAGGAGAGAAAAAAGGATAAAATAGTCATAATCACAAGTAATTCAAACGGTGTGCATTGAGGCTTTATAAATGCTCATCCCCATCTGCACAGAATAGTTACAAGGAAAATGAACAAAATTTTGCTGTTTTCCTTTAGGGTCTGTCATTATTTTATGTTGCTATGGAGGGCAAAAGTTGTAGGAGAAGAGGTAGAAATAAGGTATTTATACATACCACGTATCATGGAAATTATTTGTCTGTAGTAGAAAACATGCTCTGGGTGTTAGGATTGTGCATACTTTTCATGGGAAAGAAGTGGCTCTCCTGGAATGCAAACCTCCCTCATTCCTGGCCTTCGCACTGTGACATCGTAAATAATACAGCAAGCTGCTGCCCCAAAGTCAGGAGCTTGGAAAGGAAGAAAAAGATACAGACCTTGTGTCTGCCCTGGTGATCAGAGATATTTCTAAGAATATTTGCTGAGCAAGGCAGGGTGTGTAAGAGGGCAAGTGCAGTTCGTCAGGAGAGAACAGCTGTGGCCACTGCAGGAGGGTTAGTTGGGTGTTGTGTGGCTCACCAGATGCAGCCAGTGCCAGAGAGAGCAGAGGGCACCCCAATGCCCCAAGACTCAGGGCAGAAGAAGCTGCTTTCTGGATTTGTGGAGCATGGCCAGGCTGTGCAGCAGCATGCATCCCCCAGCTGTCAGCCTGGGTCACCCAGGCTCCCAGGAACACAGCCTCAGAAGTCAGCCCTTTCCATTCTGCAGTCCCATACCACGGAAATGTTTTTTGCTTTCTTCTTTTCTGTAGAACTCCCTGGATATTGATGCTTGTGTTGCTCTAGAGCCCCTAGAAGTTGCAGGCAGTGCCTTGATGTGGTCTTCAGAGAAGTCCTCAATTCAGGCAGTTGCACAGGCTGAGGTGAAATTCTTTACTTTTGGAGGGTTCTTGTGATGCACACATGGCTCTTGTTTTCCTCTTTAATGTAACCTCTGTAACCCCGGCAGTCCTGCTTTTTACCACCTCCATTTTCTATTTCAACACTGTTTACTTTTCCCCCTTTCATTGTATCACTTGTGATCCCACACAACCATTTGGTTTTTCTGAAGTGTTTTTCTCACCCACTTTCTGTTTTTGTAGGGTGGGGAGAGATGAACTGACACTTTGTCATAAGTTACCCATAAGTTACCCATGTTTTGTCATAACAAAATGGGTAGTGCTCGGGAAAGAATCCCAACAAAACTTGCCCATGCCACAGCTTCTGGTCTCCTCTCATAGCCTTCAGCTCCTCTGACTTCACACTCGCTTGGTTGGAGTGCATGTTCCCAAGAATAGTCTTTGGATGTAAGGGGTTTTGCATGACTCAGAAAGGGAAGGGTGAGAATATGCACAAGTTCAAGATTTTTCCTCATGTGTAAGAGTATAAACAGGCAATTAATGAAAATAAATGGTGGTTGATAAAAAAACAAATAACCAACCCAAAACTGACATTGTGCATTTATTCAAAGAGGCAGAAGAATTATTGTAAAGTACAGGTAAGCAAATTACGCCTTCCCTGCTTGATCTATGAAATTACCTTTTCCAAAGAAAGGCATGTCCTCATGCTGCCAAACATACTGCGTAGTTTCAACTGATGTACTGGTACAGTAAAGTCTTTCTTTTCATATGCCCATTCTTTTGCTAAGCTCTATTTTTCATGATCACATTATTCCAAAGTATAAAGAAGGGGAGAGACTTTTAAAAAGAAATACCTGAGATAACAAGATACAATGTGGTCTTTTATTCTGTAAGATCACTCAGTCAACATCTTCTGTTCCTCCCTTTGCTTCTTTACCTGCACATTGAACAAGTCAGCCAAAGCAGTTTGAAAAGTCAAAGTACAGAGTGATATTGAAATATGATTTAGCATTCTTGAAATGTTTAGCTGTTTCTAGTACAACAGGATGAGGACTATACTTATAGTATAGAAGTGGAAGATCAATTTGAAAAGTTACCAAGGTAATCTTTGGAAGACCCAAATAACAAGTCTGCTATAATGAAGATATATTTCCTTGAAGCATTCTTAACAATTTTTCATTTGACATGACAAGAGCACTTCTGAATTATTTCTAAATGAAATGAAAAGGAAAAATCCACATGGAGGAAATTGTTTCTCAACTTAACCTACTTATACTTTTTTCCTTAAAGAAATAATGGTGAAGATAGGACCAATTTTAAAGCTTTAAATGAATATTTTCTTATGTTTATAATCTGCCCAGTAGTTTGATATTTTCAATGCTTTATTTGGCCCCTATGCTTTTAAGTAATTTTTTTCTTTTCAGAATTCACTAAAGTTTTTTAGGCATCTCTTAGGTTATTTAGACCCTGAACATAAATTTCCATGAGTAAAACATTTTTGGGATATGTATGTCCTTTTCTTCCTTGCTTGGATAGCTCCAGAATGACTTTAGCTACAAACTTGGCATGCAGTTTCTTTGGAACAGAATGTTGTTTTTCTGAGCATGCAAAAAGAAAATTCTCTCTGAAACAGTGAAGCCCTCCATGCTCTTCCCCACATGACATATATTTGCAAAAGAGTACTTTAGAGTTGCAGTCCTGCTTTCATGGGAAATAACCATGAATGGCTTTGCTATCCTCAGAGTGAGGATCTGACTGATGGCTCTTAGAAAAATAAGTATAGAAAGGAGTGTAGTTCTGGAAGCAGTTAAGTGTCTTCCCATATTTTCTTCATCTCTTCCCAAGCTGAGACGAGTTATTGTGGACAGACAATAGCCCTGTCTACAATTATAAAATGAAGGATATTTGGCATGAGGTGGAGGTCAGAGGTGGGTTTACGAGTCAAGGACTAGGAGTGGTGAGCAGCAGATGGTGTGGGAAAGAATTTGAGAAGCCAAATTGATCTCTGTGAATTGTCTTTGTGGTGTGAAATCCCATCCTTTCAGTCCTTCCTTTGCTTCCAAGCTCTGAGTGACTTGGAAACCAGTTCAGAAATAAAGTGTACAAGTTCCCCATCTCTTTTTCCCACCCAGTCCATCCTAATTAATTTATAAGAAAGACTACACAAACCAGTCTGAAAATGAGAATGGAAAACTAAAGCTTTTCTTTTCCCCACACCCTCATTGCCAGAGATTTTCTCCCATTTCTTAGAATACCACCCAACATTCAATTCGAAAAGTTGTTCACAATGAGCTTTCTTCAGGCTTCCCTTAATATTGTTTCACTGTGTATAAATACTGCTGTGAAAAAAGACTCAATGATGGAGACTGACTGCTCAGGCCAGTGGCTGGGTCTTTCCTCCAGGAGACAGGACATGGACTTGCCCTTGCTCCAGGCAAGGCTTATTCACAGAGACTGAATGATGTCAAGAGTTAAAACCGCTGTCTATCCTAGTCCAGCAGCTGGTGACCACAGCAATTCCTCAGATATGAGTAGAGGGGGATTTAGATATCTAAGGTAGAGAAACTACCATAGCCTGGTCTACCCCACCTCCAGTGAATTCTCTTCAATTAACTGAAAATAACAACTCTTTCCCTCTGATAGTTCTGTGATTTTTTTCCCTAATCAAACCTATCTAATACCTAATATTTAAATTGTTTTTCCAGTTAATATGAATTTTTGATTTTTTACTTTCACTCAATTTTAAATATAAGATTTATTATTAAAAATCTAGTAATATAAATGTTCCCACTGCCTTTTATTAGTAAAACTGAGTGTGTAGTTTATGCTAATTTAAAGCAATTACTTCCTCTTGTTGATTACTCAGGCTGCTGTCACTGTTACATAAAGAATTAAAAATGTGGGTTTATATTCTTTTAAGCCTTAAGTAATTCCTTTCTCAACATATTTATTTTGTGCTAAATGAATGTGTCTTTGTTCTTTCAGGAGTAATTTCTGCCTTCTAGTATTACTTGGTGTGCTCTGGACTAACCAGCCTTTCCCAGGGAAGAATGGTTCAACTAAAGAACACACAGTGCAATTTATTTTTTTTACCATTTGCAAATTCAAGTAAACAGAGGTAATGCACCCTGGAAAGAGGAAGGAAGGCTTCTCAGATGGTGGGGTTGCCTCTGTTCTTTGGTTGTTTTGCTGGAGGCTGAAAATTCAGCAAAACACATGATTAACCCATGTTTGAAAGTCTCTGGTTTGTTGGAAATGAAGCACAAGCTGAACTCCATTCCTATTCAGCAAAGAGTATTAACACATGGTGAAATATCAGTAGCTACTTCGGTGTGACAACACTGAAGGTCCCTGCTTTGTCACATCCAAAGTCAAGAGGTGAACATCATCCCTGTTTATGTACTTGATTTCTCCAGAGACCCTCTTGGGCTCCTGAGAACAGAAGAACAGACTTGAGGGTGATGCCCCAACTGTAGGGAGGACAGGACATTAAAGGACAAGTTAATGTCCTAATTAAATAAATTAGAAGTAGTTTACTCCTTCAACAAAGCTATATTTGGTAGATACTGTACTGTGATGGGGTGAAAGGGGAATTACAGTCAGTATACAGTCAGTAGCCCAAGGCCAGATGAAACTCCAGACCCAAGTCTGGAGAAAATGTGAAAATCTTTAATGATGGTCTTCTTGACAGCCTACTAGGAAAAAAGAAATATATAAGATATCTTGGATTCAGCCAGCAAGACTATAAGATGTGTTATATGTGACTATAAGATGTCTTATAACTATAAGATTTTCCTTGCATGTGCCAGTTAAGAATGACTAAAGGTGGCTGGCAAACCAGAGGCCTTCAAGCCCCAGAGGAGCAGAGGCCCTCAGCCCTGGTCCAGCTCTGCTCCTGAATGCCCAGCACCTCAGTGCTCAGGGGTCCTGGGGAGGGCTGTGGGATTCATCTTCATCAAGCATCAGATAAGGCTGTTTTGGGAGTTCATGACAAAACCTGCAGAGCTGGTGCTGACTGAAATCTTCTTGGGCAGTGGGTGCTGAGATGAGTCTTGGGGTCTTCTCAGATTGTGCATAACATAGGAGGAGAGCTGACAAAGGCTGAATAAGCTATGAGGTGGATCACTCCAACAGCCTAGAACATTGTTATTTTCAGTACTGATATTGGAAAGACAGGATTTTGGGATTATAGAGAAGCTACTTGGAGTAAGTGGCTCAATTTTTTCCAATATTAATACAGTATTTGGCATCCAAAGTATGACATTTTGCACTTAGATTTCTGTGTAAACTAAATCATATTACATTACACTGTTGTTTTTTATATTTCCACTTAATTTATTTATTGAATGCAACTGTTTGTATCAGACTACTCATGCAATGTCCAAACTTCTTTGGATCATGTATACTAAGAATAGCCTTAGCTACTGAAAGTAGCATAGATTTATATTTCATACCTATCTGAGAATATCAAGGACTACAAAATAGTTTCTGAGAAAGTTTTAAATATCTTTTGAAAAGGAAACACAAGAAAACTGACTTATGCCTATAGAGGATCATATAGTCACAGCATAAAATGTTAAGAAACATATGGTCTATATATAGAACATGAACTTAAAAATGAAAAATGAATGACATTTTACTGATTGAGTTCCAGGAAAACCTAACAGATGTGAAAATGGTTATTTAAAGCCTGGAAAAGGAACTTAAATACTCTTGGATTTTGACTATGTTTCAGTGAGTAAACAAATACAGTCTTTACTCCACAGTAATGTAACCTGTCATTCCAATGCTAAACACAGTCTAAGGAAAGGAAAACACTTCATCTGATTGCTTTATGGCCATCTCCCACACTTTAACGATGTGTGAAGTGAAATCTAAATGTGGGCAAGCTACAAAAGAATACAGAGACTCTTTCCAACTTAAAAGACACCACGAATTGTTATAGTTTATTTCCAGGGAAGGACCGAAGCCCATTCATCTCCTGACAGGCCAGCTGAGGGTATTGCAATCTTTCACCCTGCTGGGGATGCTGTCATTGACTGTGAGCACTGTGGCACTCCCAGCTAGTGGCCACTGCCGAGCCCCTTCTTGTGCAGGGAAACAGGGCCTGATGGATAACTACAGCTTTCTCCTCACCTTTCTGGAACTTCTTTGTGGCACTGGTTTTTTCCTTGTGCAGGAGTTAGTTTTCAGCATTTCAGGAGAGCTCTGTGTTCTCTTGGCATGGATGCAGTAACATGTTTGAAAATGCCTTCACTCCATCTTGGTATTGCCTGGCAATAGCTTGGGTGCCATGTGTTGATGGTGCTCTGCTGTGAGTCCATACAGACAATTTCAGTGTAAAGGCACAGCACTAAACTGATTACCAGATTACATTTTATTTGTTGAATGTTTACTGCCAGCAGTTTATTGCCTCTCTGAAGACAGATGATCATGTTTTCCACCCTATTATGAAAATAAATCTCCTCTCTTCCTCAGGATGCATTTTCTGTTTAAACAAAATGGAGTATCTGATCTTTTGAGAGACTTGCTGTGGTTACATCACTGCCTGTATTTCCTTTAGTAGTGATCTCAAAGGAGTTTGGGAAGATAGTAAAACTTTCTACAACACTTAATTAATAGAGCTGAATAGAGCCAAAAGCACAACTTCCAGAATATTCACCCTCAGCCTGGCATGGTTCTGTGTTGTTAGAGGTGTCATTTAAGCGTGCTGTTATATTTCGAGGACTTTGGATTGGTTTTTTTTCATGATGTTATATGACAGCATTTTTTGAACAGATAATTTTTGGTGCAAATAATTTGCAAAGGCATTCTTGATTCTTGTGGAGGCAAATGCAAACATTCTTCCTGATATTTGGCTTCTTCTATTAAAGAGCCGCATAAGGGAATGAACAGCACTCCATATTTTAACAACAGGGAAACAGTCTTCTAGGATGTGCCCTTTTCATATTTTCAGGTGCAAAGTGTGCCTCTGATACCACTGAGAGCCTCTGGACCTCTGGTACATTAAACTCTTGAGAACCCCAGCTGCAGAGATAGCACAAATATGTTATAGCAGCACTGTTTGGATCCCACCACACAGAAAACTTCTTGTTTAATATTTCCAGCTGAGGGTGGAAAAATATCCTTCCAGCCTGGAATGATCTCTGGGGTATTAGCTAAACATTGCCAGGTTTATGGCCAAACTGAAATGTGGAAATCATGGATTAACGTCCCTTTTGTGCTACTTCTCAGCTAATTACTTAATTCTGAGCATGAGGGGTTCCCTTGACCATGTGTGTGTTTTCTGTTTTCAGCTAAATGACCATGCTTGTAAGATTGAAATTTTGTTTGAAATAGCTTGTTATTTGCTCAGGCTGTGGTTTGACATGATACCCTATCTAATAGACACAAATTGCAAGGTGCTGGGCAAACTCACTCTGCTGGTTCATACTGGTTCAAAAAAATGTATGTAGGAGGTATGTCTTGTCCTAGACTTACACAGGCTGTTTGAATTATTATTATATAAGTTATATGTAAGATATTACATAAGGTGTTATAACACTTTCTTTTGGCTGTGGTATTGTTTGTTCTCCTGTACCTGGCAAGAAATCAACATACCTAACATATTTTTCACTCTGATTTGGCATAATGCAGAGGTGTTCACATCTGATACCAGATTTGTGCCACCGGGTGATCCAGTAATACAACTTCTGTATCCATTACCATGACTTACATCACTTTTAATGGGAGAACCTAATCCAAAAATGTGCAAAACTCTCTCTGAAGTCAGATGGGTTTGGATCAAGTCAGTCTCTTATTTGCCTTGCTTCCTCCAGGTTGAAACAGACTGGGGACCTTAACAGGTTTTAAAAGAATGCTTCATTTTTCAAGAGAATGATTTTGACTTAAGGTCATTTGGTATAATGCTATAAAAGTGAATTTGTCACAAATGAGGAGTAGTACATTTTATATTTAACAGTGGAATATCTTAGCTAATTTTTTTAAATTATGTATTTATGACGTTCTTGAAAGTAATCTTCAGTGTAGTTATTGACTTCTTCATACATTAGTCCTGGGGAGAGCAGGAAAGGAACATGTGGTATGATGTTAGTCCTGAGATCACCCCTGACTCAGCCTAAGACAGATAGCTAAGGCGTCTAACAGCAGTATCTGCTTAAGCTACAAAAATTAGATGTAGTTTGGGATTTCAAAGACCTCAAATTATGGCAGAGTTTCAATGGTTTTAGTTTTCACCTGGCTTAATTACCATCCTCTGTTACCACAGGCTGCTGCTGGTTTCTTTTCCTAGTAGCAAACCTGAATGCGCTCCTGATTCTCTTGACCACAACCCTTTCCTGAAGTCATACCCATGATAAGGCTTGTGACTGGAGTAAAAAATAAAAGCTGCTCACAAAGCTGTGCCTCAAACCTTTCCAGACCTGTAGAATATTCCCAAGATAAGTTTCTCTGCCTTGTCTTCCAAATGGAGTGCGCCTGCCACGTTGAGTGGGGCCAGTCTTATCAAGGACCTCATGGATTCAGGGAGGTTTTGCATTGCAGTGAAACCACATTGCTTCATCTCTCCAGATAATTGTTCACCTGCTACACATACATGCTGCTGGCTGCAGACTCACAGTGTGATGTGCTGAAGCCACAAAAAAGGGCTGTAGGTTGTTGTGGGAATAGTTGGAAAAAACAGTCAGCAGGCATTTGTGGCATTTCCTTTGAGTTCCTGCATTCTCTGTTTCCCTGGAACATGGCAGCTATAGACTGAAGCCTTGGAAGTGGAAGGGGAGCAATTAAGCCAATTTAGGTAGTATTATGGGCATATAGGACACACTGAAAAAGGAGATTATTAATAGAGTAAAGGCAGTACCAATTAACAAAAATTTGGCTGCAAAATTTACAATAACCCCCTGCCAGTAGAGGTTGGGATTTGAACTGCTGGAAAGCAGCTCTGTGGAGAAGGACCTGGGGGTGCTGGTGGACAACAAGCTGTCCGTGAGCCAGCAGTGTGCCCTGGTGGCCAAGAAGGCCAATGGGATCTTGGGGGGCATTAGGAAGAGCATTGCCAGCAGGTCAAGGGAGGTTTTACCTTTACTCAGCCCTGGTGAGGCCACATCTGGAATGCTGTGTCCAGCTCTGGGCTCCTCAGTACAAGATGGACATGGAGCTCCTGGACTTGGATCCACTGGAGGGAAACAAAGATGACTAAGGGATGGAGCATCTCTCTTGGAAGGAAGAGCTGGGGATGCTGGGCCTGCTCAGCCTGGAGAAGACATTACTGAGAGGGGGTCTCATTAATGTCTGTTAGTATCTGCAGGGAGGTGTCAAGAGGACAGAGCCAGGCTCTGCTCAGTGCTGCTGAGCAATAGGACAAGAGGCAATGGGCAGAAACTGATGCACAGAAAGTCCCACCTGAAGGAAAAGAACTGTCCTGCTGTGCATGTAACTGAGCACTAGATTGCTCAGAGAGGCTGTGGAGTCTCCCTCACTGGAGATATTCCACAACAGTCTGGACTCAGTCCTGTGCCATGTGTTTCAGGATGACCCTGCTTGAGCAGGGGGGCTGGAGCTGATGACCCACTGTGGTTCCTTCCAACCTTACCCATGATGTGGTTCTGTGATTTGTTTCATCTGTCCTCCTTACTCCCACTGTGTGCCACTTTACCTCTGTGATTTCTATTAGGACAAGAGTATTTTTCTGTTTTTCTTTTCTGATTAGAGACATGAGAGGCTGTAAAGATTAATTAATTAATTAATTTATTTATTTATTTATTGCAAAACCAATACCCTGTTTTCACCCAGATCCCACGCTGCTTAGGAATGTCAGTGGGTGAGATGGAAAATAAAGCATCAGGAGGAACAGGAGAATCTCCTAATCTGAGGGCTGATTTGGGAGAGCAAATGCAGGTGTCAGGGAAGCCAGTGGGGACTGGGTTGTGGGCCTGGGGAGGGACAGTGTGGGCAAGCATGAGGACCAACTGAGATTGAGAGGCACATTGATGGCACTCTGAAGTGTGAAGAAAGATCAGGTGGGAGGACAAGCAGAGCCTCAGGCAAAGCAAGAGAAGCAGAGCATGGTGGTATGGGGAGATGGGGCGTAGAGAAGCTCTGGCATACAACATAAGGAGACAGTTGTGGGAAACTGGGTGCATGGTGAAGATCCCAGTGGTGAGGCAAGGGAAAAAACCCTTCATAGTGCTGTTTTTAATCAAATTAACAGTAAAAAGAATTTTAAATAATAAAGAAGGGATTAATGACAGAGTCAGAAAGAAACAAACAGCATAGTGACTATGTGTAAAGAGAAAGCTCAGAGGTAACTTTAGAAGAGGAATAGTTCAGATTTAATAATTAAATCTGTATTGTGGGTATGTATTGACAAAGAGCAAATGGGGTCCTTGAAAGGTGTCTTCTCAAATTATTGTCTTTTCCTTATCAGTAAGAAATAGGTCTGTGTCTTTTTACCCCCTACAACTTTCTCTAGATTTTTTTTTTGCTTAAAAAGAAATATTTATTTTTTCAGAAGAACAAAAATTCTGCTTAAACAGACTGATAGTGCTTTTCCTTTTAATCTCTTGGTTTGTTTAAGCTGAAAAATCAGTCTGAGGCTCAGCCAGAGCAGTTACAGGTACTTTGCAAGCTGAAAAAGTTCATCCCTCTCCAGGAGAGGCTGAAACACATCTCTTAGCAAGGCAGAGTGGGAGCACACACAGAGTTACTGACAAGCACTTCCCTGGAACTCACTGACACAACTTGGAAACATGCCTCAATTCCTTTACTTGGCTAAGGATTTGTTCAGCACGTCCTGAGGAGAATGACAAAGTGCCTTCATACCCATGAGCTGCTGCCAGGCTGATCCTGAGGACTGTGCTGAATTTCACTGCTCTGCAGTAGGGACCCTCCTGCCAACAACAGGCATATTTCAGCAGTGCACTGAGTGTGACCTCTTGCTTTCAAGCAGGCACGGCTCTGATGCTGGCAGGGGGCCAGATGAGTGCAGTGCAGGGCCAGTTTTGCTGATTCACATCAGCCATACATCTTCCCACACCACTGAAATCCTCAGCTGACCTGTAACCAATGCAAAGGAGGATGGATCCATTGCTGTAACTCTGTTTAGCTTTTATGACATTAAAATCTTACCAATTAGTGATGCACTACAGGATGGGTCTATATAGCTAATCAAAAGCAGAGCTCACACCTTCAAAATTTTCAAGCTGCAAACAAATGAGTATCTAAATGTAGTGGGAACAAAAAAGCCTAACAATACATAAATAACCATTGCAATATATCGTCTGTTGGTTCGCTAGGACTTGTTACAGTATTCCTGCTTAAAATAAAAATGCAAATGTTAGCTGGATGTGAACATGCAGGCAGTTACTGGAAAGAATGGGAAGATTCTGTGTGTTCTTTCTTTTGATTCAAGATACCAAACTACTGCACATGCATGAGAAGAAATACACTTGAATTCTTGCTTTCCACTTTGGGCAGCTACCACCTCACCATTTCCATTCCAAATGTTCATTTATTTTGTTTATCTTTTCTCATCTCTTTCCCAGGACACATGGTTGTCTCCAGGACAATTTCTCCCTACTAAATATCTGCAATGTGTTAGGACTTATTCCTCCAGCCAAAACAACAATCTGTGTAATAATTTCTGCATTATGAAAACAGGCCAACTATTAGGAGTTGGTAAAAATCAAAGTACTCATTTGTTATTTGCTCTATAGCCTGCTGAAAGAATGAAAATGAAAAGACTATCCATGCCTCAGGAGGATAGTGAAAACCCTTATTACCCAGGAAATAAAAGTTTACATTGAAACTTTGTGGATACCAAGCCTGTGCATGTGAAGTTTCATCCTGTTTTAAAAAAAATACTTTATTTTTTTTAATGGTGGGAACTTTTTCTGGGATACAGGAATGATGAACATCAAGAGAGCAACCAAAAGACACTGTGTTACAACTGTTCATGATCAGATTTTCTGTCCTCATGCTGCTTGCCCAAGTTGGTCCAACTGGAGGTGCCTTGATTTTATGTGACAAGCCTTGTGATGCTTGTGAGATGGTAGCTGAGCCCCCCAAACACCCCAAATTTCAGACAGGGACTGCTGCTGCAGTTAATAGATGTAACATACCCATGAGTAGTACATCACCTGAGGCAGCTGACTTCCCAACAGAAGATTCTCTCTCTGCTTGAGAGCTGGGGAAAATCTGATGGCTCCAACAAACATTTCTGAATTGCAAATGTGGCTTTGAATAAAACAGACACATATAGCCATTTATTTATTTATTTATTTATTTATTTATTATGCTTAGACCATTGACATTTATTTAAAACTTGAGAATGAAATCCACTTGATATTTGCATGTGAGAGTTTTACATTTATATAAACTTATTTTGAGCTGAAGGACAGTAAAGGTAGGCAGGCACAATGTTTTGGCATCCTGTACATAACTCACAGCTCAGTCACATGCAGGTTTAGTCATTGCCATGGTTGGGACTGGTGTGACTTGGGTCCAGTGCCCTCCTGTGCTTAGACTGCTTTGTGAGTACATCCTAGCTCTGTACCTCACGCTACAGAGGTGGACATCTGCCTTGCCCAAAAGCCACAGATGAGCAGCAGTTCACCTCCTTGTGCTCCTGCTGGGGATGCTGTTTATAGCAAGCAGGGACTGGGACTCACCAGGACCCACATCCCCAGGATGCTGCCACAGCTCTGTGGCATCTGATGCCAGGATCAGCTCAGCTGTCTCTGCACAGAGCACCTCCCTGCTCCTGCAGTGACAGTGAAAGTCAGGGAGCATGCAGAGTCACCTCCAGGGATTTTTCATGAGTTTCTTTATATATTGATATTGGTAAGACCTAGTATTAATCTGCTTGCAAGTCTGGATGAGAGAAATTCAGTGCAGCTTTACCAAGCACAATACAGCCCAGCCACACCAAATGACTCTCGAGAGGCATCGTGTTGCAAGTGTGGACTGGCTGGTACAAGTCATGTCTTGGGAAGGCCCAGGAGTCTCCAAAGGAAAAATCCACCCATCTGGAATCACTTGTATGAGAGCCTGTGATTTCTAAATCCCTAAGTGCCAGATCCTACAGTCTGCACATACCCAAAAGTATGATTAACATTGACAGGGGAAACAGCTGCTTTAAACAATCTTGAAATGAGAGCTTATTTGTGTTAAATACAGATTAAATTCCAAGTTTAAAGCAGCAATCAAGTTTTTAATTGCTCCTTTCAGCTGTGGTTTTCTAAGAAGTAGAAAATAACTGCGCAAGTGTTGGCTAACTTAGAAAAGTCTACTCAGAACACAGATTTTGCACAATGTTCGGAATAATAAAAGAGAGCCATTTTTGCATTGTGCCAGAAAAACTCCAAGTTAACAAAAAAAAGTCTGGCTCCAAGCCAGACCACCAAAATAGAAACTAAGGACAGCGCTACAAATATAGTCTCAGAAATTGGTTCACATAATTTGTTTATCCTCTAAGTAAAGAGAGAAATATTTTAAAATTCTGTTTTAAAAATGTTTTGAAACATCCCACTTGTATTGCAAGCCATCTTCGTTAATGTAAAAGCCAAGACTCATGTTTTGTTACCACACACACATTTATGCAGTAAAAAAAGCATGAAAAGATTGTTACAATGTACTTCTAGGGCTTTGCAGTAAAGTGGGAGAAATTTCTGTGCAAATTCCTAGATCAATCAATTTTCCTTTCAGGGTGTAAAAAGGAAGAAAATGTCTTAGAATAATTGAGATGGGTTTTCAGGACCTTTTCTGTTTTATAGAATTGCTTTTCTCTGGAAGAAACAAATAACTTTTCTGATGCCACAACCCATTAAAATAACATCTTCAACAACGAAAACACTCAACTGGAAAATCAGAAATAAATAAATGTAGTGAGTGTGCTGAACATAAGAGACTCAATTTTTATATAGCTGCAGTAGGAGCAGCTTCACTTTGAACAAAATGGGCTGAATGATTTTTTTGACATAATGCTGCATCCTAGGTCAGGTGACTAAGCTTTGTTTTATGAAGTAAAAGCCTGCATTGTAAAGAACAGCACAGTGTGTCAGAGGACAAGAGACATGACAGGAACAAAATAAACTCAAAGACACACACGGAAGTTGAGCTTCTCCTACCCACTACCTAGCAGAGGTATTTAGAGGTGTTGGAAGAACCTTCATTCAGAAGAAATTAGAAGGAACACTGGGATATTTGGAAATTTGTGGGCTGAACCATTATCTTTAAAAGAAACAGAGAAATTGCCAAGGGCCCTGGAAAACTACACTGAA
>VYZP01079049.1:9730-19913 GCA_013400635.1 Hypocryptadius cinnamomeus | reverse complement strand
CAAGAGTAAATTTCAGACAGTCTCATTAAAATAACCTGATATTATATTACATAGAAGGGTTCTTTTACCACTCATAATAAATAATGGGAATACCAAAACAACAGAAAAGGCAGAAGTAATATCAATGTGAACAGGGATAGGAGCTGAGATTGCAAATATTAAGAGGTTATTAGTCCTTTTTGCCCTTAGAGATATTAATGATCCCTGGCTTTAGTCCTTAAAGAACCCGTTTTCTATCCTTGCATTCTTTTCCAGAATTAAGTTCAAATTTCCATGGGAAATATAAAAGGGATCAAGACTTATCTATATAACAAGTTATAAGGCCTTCATTCACCAACAACAGTTTCCTCTTTTGCTCTCAGATATTCACACAACATCTGAATGCCTTGAAAATGTTAATGAATTTATGCTATAACCTCCTGGAGAATTAGAGAAATATTATCTCTATTTTACAGCTGGAGAATGGAGACAGAGAGACTTTGTGATGTGCCTGACATCTCTCACTGGATTTTTCAAACTCTGTATTTAAACCACAACACTTTCTTAGTTTCTGATTATCTTTGCTTTGGGGATTCTAGCTTATTTAAATTCTGTTCTCTTGAACACTTTTTTTCTAGGCTAAATCCATGCAAAACTGATTCTTAACCTCAACAAATATCTGGAAAACCCCTTGTCCAGGAGAAAGCCAGAGTTTTTCCTGGCTGCTGTAACTTGTGAGGCAACAAAAAGCGAGCCAAAACCAGACTCTGAAGGATCTCAAAACTTCTTTGAAAACATAATAATAAATGCACACAGACTCCGACGTAACAGATTTCCTCATCTCAATTTTGCCTCTGATAGAGTTACCAGTAGTTCTTTGAACTGGAGTTATATTGTTTGCACCATTGAAGTTATTGGTATTTTGCCACTCTTTTGTTTTTGAAGCTCTCTCCTTAATTAACTCTGAGGGGGTTTTGGACTACTTTTATGTATAGTTTTCATTTTATGAGGGCTGGATTGCATTGTCATGATGCCTTTTACTTTGTGATTAATCTACACACCTCATAAATCTGTCTTGATTTAAAAACTTAAGAATGAAAGTGGATGTTTGCATTCTGTTTTGTAAGGAGGACAGGAACAGCCAGGTTTGCTGTGCTGCTGCAAGGAGTAAGCTCCATGACGTGGTACCCCATGCTGCTGTGGTAAGACTGCTTCCAGCTCCCTGCTCTTTTACTAAGGGTTATCTAAGTTGCTATACTTACATGTACTTACACATAACTATCATTTAGTAAATGTTTTATTTCTTTTCTAATTACCTGTATCAAGCTAAGTTGTTTTTGGTTTTTTTTTGTTTTTTTTTTTTTAACTAGAGGTTTAATCTTTCCCTAGGATCTACTTTGCACAAACCCAGAATTCAGTTATGCCTTTGTGTAGGTGCTTATACAAAGGTAGTTTATTCTATATGACAGAACACCCTTATGAGTTTTGAGACCTCTATAATACAGAAAGCTGCCACCTAAAAGAACTAGCATGCCTTCTCCCTGAATATTTTGAAAGCCAGTATGCTCATGAAGTGTTCCCCAGGCCTGACAAGCTGAAGTAAAATGAAGCAAGAGGAATGAAGTTATTGTAAAGTTTCTTCATTCAGGAAGGATCAATACACACTGCTGTGGACTCCTTTCCACCATTCTTGGCTTGGAGAGCTATAGAGTGGAAACTGGATTCTGCCTTAGGGAAGAAAACTGAGGAAAAAGCCATGGAGCGGAAGTCTTCTTCCCATAAAATCACTGCTGTAAAAAATATCTGGCTTTGATTTCCTCTTTACTTATACCCATTTCACATTATGGAAGTACTACTGACTTATTGAATCTGTTACCGACTTCCGTAGGAATAAGGAAAGTTAGAGCTGGGTTGATTATATTTTAGCATGAAACAGTCTGTCAGTAATAAGACTGAAGGACAGAGTGAACTTATTCTGTGGTTTTCCTGGTTTATTCAATATAAAGAATCTTGGACATCTAGAAATTGGAAAATTCTGGACACAACCAGTGTTGACTGGTGCAATGCAATGTCTGCCTTTCAGCAACCTGAACTGTCTTCAAAATAGGCCCTGCTTTGAGAAGGTGTTTGGATCAAAAGGTTTCCAGATGTTCCTTCTAAACTGAATTGTTTGTTGATTTTGTGTTCCTGCTCACTGTAAAACTACAACTATACAGAGCCATGTCTGTGGCATTCCACATGCCCATGTTTCCCCGTGCTTCCAATTCCAGAGCTAAGTGCAGCATCAGTTTCCAGGTCAGGCTCTGCACTAGACTTGCTCTCCACCTGAGTTAATTGCACCCTGAACAACACAGTACTGACACTGTCACCTTCTTTTGCTTCCAGCAGCATCTCTCACTCTGATACCAAATCCTTGAAGTCTAATACAAAGCATAAACATGGAGTCATAGAATCCTGAAGGGACCCACAAGGATCACAATTCCAACTCCTGTTAATAAATTAATAAACCAAAGCTCACCTGTAGTAACTAAGTCTGGAGGTCATTGGTTCACTGCACCTTGTTTTCTTCTGGACTCCTTGTTCTGGGAAGGGACATGAAGTCTGCCCATGCTTCATGAAGCCAAGTAAAGTTCTGGACAGATTATTAGTTCAGACAGGTTATGATATGAAAACCATAACACTCATACCAGACCCAAGGCAGCTGAGGAAGCAGCACAGCTGTGTTTTCATGGTGCTGAATCAGCCAATGTCCATGGTACAGCTAACCTGCCCAAGGAGGTGCCTCTACATTACAAAGAAGCGGAGGTTTCATGTGCATGCTGTTCACTGACATTTGCAAGATTTGCAACTCCACTCGCAGTCACTGAATGAAAATGAAGCAATTTGGTTTAATAATGCAGATGTCAAAATATTAAACATTCAGGACAATTATACTGGGAAAGTGTCATCATCAATTTTATTTATTTTTCTTATTTTGGAATTGTTTGAATGGTATATTTCCCATTGTGGTGAAAGATGATAAACAGAGGAACTGAGCTGAAGCTAAATCACTCATAAATCTATCTTTCAGTAAGGTGACATGTCATTAATTCAGGCACTGGAACAAGTAAGATCATTAAATATTATGACACACTTCATCCAATTCCTCCACAAAATAATTTTCTTAATGTTGTTTTTGTAAAGGAAATTAGTATCAGTCAATTAAACATGGACATGCACAATTCTAATTATGTATTTTGCCAATATCATAAAAACAGTATGTTTGGTGCCTTAGCTAGTATGTATCCAAAGTGTGTCAGAAATATTTGGATTCACTTTTATAAGAATAACCCATTTTCCAGCATAAGAATAACCCATGGCCTATTTCTGACTCAGGGGGCTTATTGTCCTAAAAGAGATGAAGCAGCCTGCGTAATACAGGGTGAAAGATGGGCAGGTAAGTCAGAGGAAGCAAATGACACCATGCCACTGAGGGCTGGACCTGGCTGCAACCACTTTAGATTCTCCTGCAAGGCAGTGAGATCATCATGGTGATATTGCTTGGGAATTGACACTGATCTGAAATTATTTTGATCTGATGCTAATGAAGATACACAGAACAATTCAAGCTTTAATCACATACAGAATCCTGTCAGGTTCTTGAACTTGGTGGAGGGTAGAATTAGGGAGCAAATAATTAAAAATATAAGAGGAAAGAGATAATGCTACAGAATTCTTTACATAAAATGTAGTGTCCTTTTCCAGAAATAATGTTAGTGTCATATTTCTATGATCAATGTTTAAGACGTTGATAAGTTCTAATAATGTTATTACTAAACTTAAAGAGAGGACCTGCCTTTCTTCGACCTGTAGCTAGCTCAGATATTTGTAATGAGTATTGTGCTTTGTTACATTATTATTACTTGAGAAGTGTGTGAACATATCTATTTATTCATTTATCTACTTGGTCAGCTTATTAACTGGTCTACATAATTTCTCCCTTACTGTTTGAGAAATCATGGCAGCTGTCCTAAATCAAATAAATTTTTTAACTGAGCGATTTTTCACGTGCTTTTGTGAGGATTTATGGGATCTATCTAGGTGAAAATGAACTTTTTCTGTAACCACTGAAATAAGCCCCATGTTAGAGCTTTGGCATACTTACACTGCCTAGGATAATACCTAGAAGCCCTTCATAGGTTAGCACAGGCCAAAGACCATTCCCTTCATGGGTGAGACCACACAGTTTAGGGTGGTAAGGGTTCCTGGCTGTATACCATAACCTGGACTGCCTTTTGTTCTCTCAGCCTGGTAACCAGAAGCTCCCAGTGCATGTCTGGGCAGTGCACTGACTCACAGCCACACTGCTGAGGCAGAAGGTCAGATTGGAAGCTGCAAGGGTAAAACAGCCACACTTGAAGGTGAGTTAGGCAGGAGATATTTGCAATAAAAAAGAGCAAATGGACTTGATTATAATCAATCTTAGATGTTTCTGAATCATTTGGCCACTCTCCTGCACCAGCTCAATACTGGATTGCTATACTTATGATGGCCATGGGATGGAAATGGAATTGCATGAGCAAACAATCCTTGTTCCAGGCACAATGGTACAATCTCTTTCTATGGGCAACTCCCAGAAACTAGAAAGAGAGCTAGGAAAAGTCCTTAGCTCCTGAAAATGTTTTTAACTCTTAATCTGATCTTCTGATCCTGATCTCTGATATTATAAAATCACTGAGTGGTTTGGGTTGGAAGGGACCTTAAAAATCACCTAGTTCCAGCTCCCCTTCCATGAGCAAGAACACTTTCCACTAGACCAGGAGCTCAGAGCCCTATCCAGCCTAGGCCTGAAGACCTCCAGGGACAGGGAGTCCACAACATCTCAGGACAAACCAGTCCAGTGTCTCACCACTCTTATAGTAAATAATTTCTTCCCAATATCGAATCCAAACCTACCTTCCTTCATTTTAAGGCCATTTGTCCTTGTCCTATCACCACATGACCCTCCTAGACCCCACAAGTCCCTCCCAAATTTCCTAGTAAGCCCCTAGTAAGCTAGGTATGGAAGGAGGTACTTCTATGACAAATTGACCCTTAGAAGAGGGTCTACCTGCACTTAATTAAAGCCTTTGAAGCTGTCTCCCAAAGCATTCTCCTGGAGAAACTAACTGATCATGACTTGGAGAGGTGCACGGTTCCCTTGGTGAAAGATAGTGTGGCCAGCAGGACCAGGGCAATTATTGTCCCTTGGTACTCGGCACTGGCGAGGCCACACCTCAAACCCTGTGTTCAGTTCTGTCCCCTCTCTGCAAGAAAGACACTGGGGTGCTGGAGTGTGTCCAGAGAAGGGCAACGGAGCTGGGGAAGGGTCTGGAGCACAAATCTTGTGAGGAGCAGCTGAGGGAGCTGGGAGTGTTCAGCCTGAGGGAAGGAGGCTCAGGGGTGACCTTATTGCAGCAATTAACCTTATCTCTACAACTACCTGAAAGGAGGCTGTAGCCAGGTGGAGGTTGAATTTTGCTCACATGTAATACGTGACAGGATGAGAGAAAATGACCACAAGTTGCACCAATGGAGATTGACATCAGATATTAGCAAAAATTTCTCCACTGAACTAGTGATCAAGTGTTGGAACAGGGAAGTGTTGGAATCACATCCCTGGGGATATTTAAAAGACATGTAGATGTGGCACTTAGGGACAGTGTTTAGTGGTGGACTTAGTGCTGGGTTAATGGCTGGGACTCAGTGTTATTAGAGGTCCTTTCTGACCTAAACAATTCTCTGATAATTCTGCTCTGGGTGGAATTTCCAGTGCAACAGTTCTCTGGGAGCTCCTTTTAGTTCCCAGGGCAAGACATCTACCACTTCCCTGCCCAAGCCCAGAACTAAAAGCAATGTTGTATTTTCTCTCCATTCTGCCCAAAGCAGAATTTTAAATTAAGGCCCCTTTTTGTTACCACATGTAAGTCTAAAAAGAGTTCATAATAAACAATGTAAAATTTTCATATCAGTAGAGAGTCTGCACACAGTAAAAGAGAGAGAGAAGAAAAGAAGAAAGAAAAAAAAAACAAATAGGACCTTGATTCCACTCACTGCAAAACTTAACAAGAAAAATTGTCCTCACTTCACTCATATGAGAAAGCAAAATGCTCTGACACACACAATCACACTGTTACAGCCTTTCTTTCTATTTTCCTGATGCTGTTAGAGACTTCTGTCTGTAGTCAGTCATCCTTGCTGTAAATTTCTTTAAATTGTAATTGGGCAGTCTTCCAGATTCTGAGGGACCCCTTTGCCAGAGGAACTCCTGGGAACATAGGCTCTACATAGCCCCTATTTTTTGAAACTGAGGACTTACAAATTAATAGAGAACTGACTACCAAAATGACACTTTGCTTGTAGCAGAAATCCTGTTTTACCAGCAGCTATTTTTAAGGAACTGCATTATGAAATATGTATAGTTGTACCTTTATATTCCTGTATTTAATTTTCTGTCAAAAAGACTCCACATTTAAGAAGGTCATGGTCTGTGTTTGTGTGTGGGACACTGGGAATTTGAACCTTAGCCTCTACCCACCTTCTTAAGGATCACAAACATAATTTGAACCAATTTCCCCAAATCAGATTAATTTTTCACTCTCTGTGTCTGTGTGTCTGTCAGTCACATGCAAAAGCCCCACGCACACCAGGCTGAAAGGATGGGTCAAGGCCTGTTTTGTTGACAAGCAGAGCTGGCCTCGGTCACTCCTTCTGCTGGCAGCCAGCACTGCCTGCAGCACATCAGCCAGCTGGGCAGCCTTCGGCAGTCCTTTGGCTTGTGAGCAGGTGTGGAGAGGAGAAGTGGCAGGGCTGAGATTAAGGGATGGGACCTACCTGTTTTGGAGAGCAGTGGAGCTGCCTGGTAGTACTTCCAGGTATCCTTTGGATAGCAGAAGAGTTTGTATCTAAAGTGTGTTTCCTTTTGTAGCCCACCTCCTAAGCTCAGCCCCCCTCCTCCCCATGTCAGGGACTTGATGTGAGTGTCAGGGGAAGCAGTGTTAGCCCAAAGTGGTCACAGCCAAATTCAACCACCTGCTTCAGTGGGCTGACCAGGGCAGGACAGTGAGGCTTGCACCCATGGACAGGGCTAGCCTTCACCCACGGTGCCTCATGCCCTCAAATGGTTGGAAAACTGCTGGCTTTGAGCTTTTCCTCTGCTCTTGGTGGGGTATCACGGTCACTGGGCAATGTCTGATCTCTGTGGTATCATAACCTTCTCTCTTGGGCTAAGTTTTGGCCTCTGGGTTGACAAACCATGTCTGGTTTTGAAGTCTTTTATTACAGCAAAGTTGCATCAGCTCACCTCTGCTGGATTCTTGCACTATGCTAGGGAAAAGTTCAGCAAGAGCTGGCACTATCTTTTCAGCCTAAGTTTGAACCTTATTTTAAATACAAATATCTCTCCTTTTCAGCATAGTCAGGAAAGATAGGGTCATCTTTATACCTGATATCTCAAGCAAAGCAGTGGGTAAATATCAGAGATGTTAAGGCAAGGCAAACATACCCCTTTTATGTTTGTGGGCAGCACTAATGACACAGGGTGAAATTTATCCTCTTATCAAAGGTCAGCACAAACCTAGGCACTACTTCAAAGGTGCATTGATCCTATAACTGGCTCCTGGCACTGAGCTGGATTTCACCAAACTCTAAAACATATGAGAACTGATAGATTTTATATATCTGTGTAAAAACTAATAGTGTGTTCAGATACAGACATACTTAGCAATCCACAGGAGCTATCTTGATTTTGTTAGGACAATGTATATTTCTTTTGTCTTGTGTTCACATATTTTGCACTATATTTGCAAGCCAGCTGTCCCATCCTCCCACTTAATCAGTTAAAACATCCATATTCTTTGCAAATACATGATATTTACTCCAGCTTCTTTTTAATCAAGAAGAAGCTGACAGTCCAGTGAGTGAGTGTTTAGTACTGCAGGTACTGTTTGTTTTGAAGAGGAAAGCAAGAGTTAAAGACATTCTTTCAGGTCTTACTGAATAATAATAAGAACTATCCAATGTTTCCTAGCATGTTGAGCCATTGCTTCAAGATACCAAAAAGATCTTGTAGACGGGAAAAGAGTGAAAATCAAGGGAGAGGGCAGTAAAGACAATGTAAGAGCAAGTAAAAAATGGGTGCCTTTTTGTTAGTGGTCATACACATAAATGTGTTGCTGCAGAGGAGGCATGGAATTTTTGTGTATGTTGCAATTATGGTCATGCTGGGTGTGAACACATTAATTGTAAATACTTTAAGAGAAGATACGGCATCTGCACTTGGAGGTTTTTTTCTTTCTTTTGTGTTTTGTTTCTGTGGTTGTATTTGAGCAGGGTGTGCCAATATTTGCACTCTGAGGAACAGCATCAGAATGCCTGGTATTCACATCTATGAGCAAAAATAATGACAACACTTCAGCTAATTCATAGTAGCTTCATGTGCATTAGTCACTGGTCCCTGTGTGCTGTAATTATAGACTGCCTTAACATTGCAAATGCAGGACATAAAGACTTTACAAAAGTTGTTTTGGTATTTCTTTTTTACTTGCTGGGCTAATGGACAAGATGTTTTAAATACAGATCCATGCTTGAAGTTGTCTTTTTCTTGGAATATGGCTGTGGCAGTTAATATGATAACAGTAGTATCAGATGAGATGGATTAGGAAGTACTTTGCTCAGGATAGGGGAACCTACCTGGTGGTGTGCTCTTCCTTTAGTTCTGAGAAAATCAGACTTTTTTCTTTTTTTTTNNNNTGAGAAATCAGACTTTTTTTTTTTTTTTTTTTTTTTTATTCACAGGAATAAGACATAAAGAGTCTTTTCATAGCTGAGCTGTATTTTTTAACCTGAGTCGCTCTAAATATATAACCAAGGGCAGCAAAATCCCATGTGCTGTGGCTCACTGTACAAGTTATAATTTATTAAACTGTTATATTCATGAGATTATGTCAGAATTCCCTTGTTCTTTCATGTACATGATTGCTTTGGGGGCTCCAGGAGGTCAAACTCCAACAGTGTCAAGCATAATTATTTTCTGAATATATTCACATCCCCTGCAAAAACCAATGTTTGTTTGGTTTTGCCTTATTTAAGAGTGTACTCATTAGTTTACAGCTTTTGATGAGGCTTTCTAAGCTTCAGCTGAATGACTAAAATCCGTAAGAAACAGATTCTCTGAGGATGGTATTATGACATAAAACACATGGAATAAAAATTTTGTATTTCCATAAAAAATTCAAGACATAATGTTTATTTTTGCACATTGATGCAGCTTTCTGTATGTGTTGGGGCCCATGGTGATAAACACACAGTAATGCACATTAGTGGTTTTACTAATGCACATTAAGTGCATTACTAATGCACATAACTAGTTTTTCTGAATTAGTGATTTTATACATATAGAATAAACTAATAATTCCCCACTTTGTAATGAATTTGAAGCTTATAAAATGTGACAGCTACTGATGTTCTCCACCAGTACAGGAATGATTTGTCCCAATATAGTGAGTACTACTTGGGTGGCAGGTTTACATAGTGAAAATATTAATAGCATATATTAATAGCAAATATTAATAGCATCACTGAAGAGTTAGTACTACCATGAATGAGACAGGTGAAAACACGGTGTCTGCAAATGGAAGACCCAGGCTCACAGCCAAACAGAGTTGAGTTGTGGTAAACTAATATGTTGTCACCCATCCATTGAATCAACATAACTGACCCTGTGTTTGTTTCAGCTCTGGGGAAAATCATTTAATGTAAAGCTCTTTGACTGATATCTTGTCCACCAATTGTAGAAATACTATTTCACTCTGAAATTCTAATAGTTCTTTCTCTGTCATCACAGTAAGCTTGTGCTAATAACTATAAAGAATCACAGAATTGTTGGGATTGGAAAGGCCCTCTGCAGGTCACCCAGTCCAACCCCCTGCCAAGGCAGGGTCACCTGGAGCAGGTCACACGTCCAGGTGGGTTTGGAATGTCTCCAGAGAGGGAGACTTCATGACATCCCTGGTCAGCCTTTTCCAGTGCTCTGCCACCCTCAATGTAAATAAGTTCTTCTTTGTGTTGAGGCAAAACTTCCTGTGTTTTGGTTTATGACCATTGCTCCTTGTCCTGTGACTGGGCAGAACTGCAAAGAGTCTGGCACCATTGTCTTGGTGCCTGCCTTTGAGATATTATATGCATT